>JABCKS010000072.1:10863-49085 GCA_018851325.1 Termitomyces sp. DKA19
AGGTTTGTGTATCGATCCTCCCGTCGATTTCAGGTTGATGGGGTCCTAGATGCTGGTTTGTAATAAGCTGTTACGCGGAGGTACTCAGGCTTAGTAACGCATGACTGACTGAAGTGGAGAATTGAAAAAATACTTATTGCAAGAAAGCTGCTTGAACTCGTTTTTGCTGCACCATAAATTCGGCACGACCAAAATAACGAAAGTGGAAAAATCACACGCTGTCACGCGGTGCCAGGGACCTCGGACACACGAGATGGATCCAGTCAGATTTTGATCTCACTTTCCTAAAACAGACCTGACCTGGAGGACAACGGTACGAATGTGCATTCCCCCGGTTTCTTCCTTCTTGATATAAGCTCTGTCTTTCCTTATGATGCACATGATATCATGTCCTCTGTATTCCTTTCTTCTTTTCCTGACTTACTTAACGACAATTTTCGCTTACTAATTTCGAACTTCCTGGTGGTGTGTGACCACATAAGTCTCCACTTTAAAGCCCTAAGTAAGGGTCAAATCGTTATGTTAAGAAGTTCGGCACTCTATTCGAGCATAATTTCTAATATTTGTTCTGTGTAGCTCACTTTTGCAACGAACAGGAACTTACTTACACTTACGCTATGAACTCCTTCGTACTGAATTTCAAGAAATGTGATTGGGCGACGTTTTGATGTAAAAAAGACTGTCCATACGCGTGAAATGCTGCACATAATTACGGGAGGATGATTTATCTTATTTCAGTATGAAATTTGAATGCTGGATTCCATAGATAGAATGCCAATGATGGAATTGAACATGAATGTAAAAGTTCATTGCATGAGAATGCTCCGCCTGTGGGACGTTACTAGGACAAAGTCGGGTGGGACGACAGGAGAATGTTCCCCTCTGTGAGCCAGCCGAGTGAGAATTTTCCAAATCTGTATGATTTTGCGATTCATCCTTCTAGATTGTGCGCGCGTACCATTGTTGACGCTATGGGAACTTCATGACATATTAATATATGTTTTTAATATCAATTCATAATCTGACGACTGACCTGCTTTTCTGAGAGTCATCCATGGTGGATTGAGCACGGTATATGCGCGGAGCGATAACAGCCATGAGGACTACTGGGCGATAAAGAGTAGTGGTAGACTCGTAAACTCGTGTGATGGGGTCGTCAAACTCGTAGTAAGTCCGGAGTCTTAACGCTCGTGTGATCTTTATAATCTATAATCTAGCGTCGAGAAGTATCGGAGATGAACTGGAGTGATTTATGCTTTCGGTAGTCACGTTCGAAGATAAAATCCAGCTCACAAAAAGAAGGGACGGAATTTAAAGTATTTCCCAAACAATAGCCGCTGGGAATACTTGAAGTGCTGCCATCATCGGCCTAAAGGAGATGGAGGTAAGTACTTCGCAAACCTTGAGAGTTCGAAGCTCGGCTATAGCAACCTGGAAACTCGTGGTGGAGTCGCGCATGAGTGACCTTTGTAAACCTTTTTGGGCATGAACGTTGGGAAGTTTGTTTCCCTTAAGTTCCATTATACCAGTCGACTTGTTTCGGCCGGCTTCTTCCCCAGAAATGTAGTGCTTCGAGGGATACTACGGCTTATTCCTGTTTCAAAACGATCATCTAGGCAAATGGAATCAGAGTTGCTCGTGAAGCACATGAAAATTTGAAGGCTGGAGACTTCTGGTTCCTGCCCGACCTCTTTGTATGTACGTGAGAAATGTAAGTAGCTCCCTTTGTTAACTCTGATAGCCATCATCACGCGTTAACGTACCTCGTTCCAAACTTGCTACCAATCTTCATAAATCACTTGGATCCTCTCATTTCTTAAATAGATGTTTTCGAAGTCAGTTCTGATTTTCTATTTGCCTGTTTCCGATAAACATCACCATCGGCACCTCTATTGCACCACCGTCAGCGGAAATAATCGTAATTGAGATCTTCGGAAGCTAAGCCATATGGACTCTGTCGACCGCGCGCATGAGTTCTTTCTTAAAGATGTACTATATATTTACTTGTGAATTAATGCTACCTTTTGATTTTCTTGGGGAAAGAGACAGTAGGTCCCTTTGCTGAAATCTTGTCCTGGATCCTGTTGGTTGGTCTGCATGAGCTACGATTCCCATTCTTCAAGGAGCTCCGCAAGCGTCAAGCAAGTTGCGGACCCCCTGACAACGGGAGCGGAACTTACCTCATTGCACTGGTGAGATCGCCACTGCGATTCTTGCCACTTCCTCCATAACTGGTGAGTCTTGCAATTATTTTGCTATGACCACTGCATGTTTTCTCAAGTATAGAGCGAATGCATCGCTACTCCACCTTCCCATGACTTTTACCACTTCGAGGGGCATCCCTCTCAGCAAATACTCTAGCACCGAACCAGGACTGGTCCTGTGGAGTTTTAGAGCTTCCGTCCTGAGCTCCGCCACTATTCCATGGAGCCTTTTGGTTTAAAGTCGCCCTCGTTAGGGGCTTATGCCCTCTTTCTCTCTTTCAGGAAAACAGAGGTGTGTCTTCTGGTAGATCGTTGATATTGAGGTGATTTGCTAACGCCTCTACCAGGTCACACTCTCCCCGTTATTTGATGAAGTATGTCTTTGGTGTCGGGTGGTAACTTGGTTATCTTCCCTGTCCTCACCCTTTGTTACATCCGACCTTTTGGTATGCTTCCGTATATCTAAAGTCTTTAGATTTGGTAGTACTAATTCCCCCGGTTGGCCATGCTGAAGAATGCCACTTTCAGGCATGCCCCTATCACTACGTCAATCGGATCTCCTGGCAACGGCTTTTCAGAGCTGGCGTCAATCAGATTTCCTGGCAATAGCTTTTCAAAGCTGGTTGATTGTCTTGGTTGTGAAAAGATTGCATTTGGGCCTCCTGGCAACAGGAATTCTACCTTTAGGCTGTCCTGCCCCTGGATGTCCATTAGCTCCTTGGCAGTTTTTGCCTTCTCAACCAACTCTTTCTCCATCAGGCTGCTCCATTCTTTGCCTTCCCCACATTGTTGATTAGTACCTGTCTTGTTTTGTTTTTAGTCCTCTGCTTGATGTCTTCATGTTTGACCCTTCATGCATTTCATGCATAGTTCATCTTGGTTCCTCAGTGCACTGTTCCACTCCTCTCCATTGCTCTGTTGCATGTTCTTCATCTCCACCACCTGCCCTTCCTCCACCCTCTCTGCCATCTCCTTTGCCTGTTCCGCCGTTTCCTTGATCATCTTCACTGTCACCTCCGCCATATTCTCCAGCACCTCCCTGTATTCCTCCATTGCCCCTCCACTGCTTCCACCACCACCTTGTCCGTTTCTTCCTTTCTCATCCCTTCCAGTCCTATTACCACTGCCCTCATTCTATTCTTTGCCTCGTCCACTATGTCATGTCTGGCTATCAGTACTGCCAGCATGCATCTCATCGCGTCGTTGTCTATTGAATCTTTTGTGTTGTTCAGGACTCCGTTTTCAACTAGCCAGTTCTTTGCGTCCTCCATGGTCTGTACTGCTGACATCTGGCTTTGCGCTGGTGTGCCCGTCGCGCTGGGCAACTTTCGAGGTCCCTGCTGGTTTTGGGGGCGGTTCCCCCGCCGCCTCGCACTGGCATAGCATTGCTCGTTCGAGTAGTATGCGCGTTGAAAGTCGTTTAGAATATTTTATTTATACTTTATCTACTTCTAATCTATCGCCTTGCCTGCTTTCGTGTTTGGCCTGTAGTCCAAGTTCCCATGGTGTGCAGGTGGGGGTTTAAGATCAAAAGCGGTTCCGTATTTCGATCTTAATCAATACCCAATGTCAGTCTGTCCTCGTATCACTGAAGCAAGACCACATCCTTGTCAGATTCCCCCCTGATACCGATATCTCACTCAACTTCTTTGAATACCTCCAAACACTATAGTTACGACTCGCGACAGCGGAAGGTCGTTTTCTCCCCAAGGAACCGCTCAACTCTCATGGACGTGAAGACGCCTCTACCATCGGAAGGGGTAGAGATACTTCTTACGGCATGGTTAATATCGCGAAGGGATGTGATTGGCAAGGAAGACATTTTTGTCTGGGGCCCTGCCGGCGGATAGACGCCTTCCTTCCTTGTACACAACGATAAAGGTCAAGCACGGAGGTATGGTTTGTGACGTTGGATAGAGTTATCGACCCCAAGAAGTAGGATTGGAGCTAGGAAAGAGCCTTCCGTTCCTTACTGTGCAATGCCCAGTGCACAGTTGGAATTAGCAATCGGGGCAGAAAGGACTCCATTCTGAATACTTTATTCCTTGATAGGCAATTACCCTCAGCAGACAAACATTCCTGTTTTTATTATATGCGCGTCTCTGTGATGACTTCCTCGCTCATCCAGAATCGGCATCTCTCGATCTCTTCCATCGTGATATTTTCAATCACTGACCCTGTTGCTATGTCGTTGCCTCGTGATAGGACCATACGCCTACGGGTAGCACCAGCTGATGACGCAAAGGTATTCCAGATGGGGCTGCTGATCTTAAGGGAAGAGGGGTTGCCTGTCGCCGCAAAAGAGGTCCAGAAAGCTATTGCTTGAGATGACAGCAATGCCTCGCTCTTCCCAGCAAGTATGACATTGAATCCGTTACTTAAGAAAGAAAATATACTGACAGTGTTAAAGGCTGCAAACGTGTTGCCTGCATTGCCAAAAGTGCTGTATCATATATCAGTGACTTTCAAGAAGCAGTCCAAGACAAATAGATGGAAGTTGAATGTACGTACTTACTTCGTCCCTGGGAATTATTAGAATCTAATATCATATTTCTCATGAGGACTGACCGTCAAACAAGTAATAGATATCAGACGTGTGCATAGCTCCCAGATAAGGATTGGCATTGTATAAAACAGTATCCGGAGCGTCCCAACTTGTAAAAAAGATTGGTAATGCCGATTCTCATCGTCGATAGCAACACACCTGTATGCATAAACATTTTTAGCTCCTTTGAGTAGCAGATTTTCTGCAAGAAACCAATCCCTAGTCCAGATCATGTGTCAGGGGGATTGTGCGGAACAGCTCATCGCTATCCGACGAACATGCAAGTGAAAATTATCTCCCCGGCCATTGTCCAAGCTCGATCCCACTCAGTTGGGAAAGGACTATCAGGGGCATCAGGGGAAGGATATAGCGCCAGTGCTCTATCTATTGTCATGTTCGACTAATGTCTCATATTGTTCCTGGGGATTTCAACTAATCATTGTCGTGACACTTACCACCCCAGGCCATCTTGAAAAGACAAGCCGTCGAATATCGTCGTCTGTTACAAAAGAACTAGGTTTCCCTGATGCAAACGTCTTCCCGTCGCCTGTGCAGTGACCTCCGATGTAGTCGATTGCACTGAAATTGCCGCCGGCGATGAGTCGCGAAGGGAGATCAGGAAGGAAGCCGCCGGGTCCATCAATAACAGGAGCAAATGCCCCATTTGGTACACGATTGACAGCACTCACAAGGGCACCTAGATGAAGAGTTAACACTGACTGTAGTCGTTCTGGTCAATCCGACTAACCAACCGAAGCACTGCGTAGGCAATCCATAGCTTGCCTCCCTGCTGTAGGACATCCTGCGAACGCGGCCGCGCTGGCTAAACTCATTTGGAGAAGTGTCTTCGCAAGTAGCAATTGAAAGAATCCTTACTAAAAGCTGCCTCAACCTGGTCTTGAGTACTGGTTGGTCCGAACCCTATGGACTGTGCCGTAAGTCCTTTGAATGGTATGGTTTTAGTTCCTTGGTCAAGTGAGTTTCAGCATAGAGTACATGGGAAAATCTAGGTCACCTCCGTAAGCAACAAGTTGCATCACGACACTAGCGCCTCCGGCACTTTCCCCATAGATAGTCACGTTGTCTGGGTCGCCACCGAACTGTGGAATATGTCTCTGCACCCATTCCAGGGCTGCCCTTTGGTCCAAAAGCCCTACGTTGAGATCACCATCAGAAGCGACTGCCGCGCCACCAAGAAACCCAAATATATTCAGGCGATATGCCATAGATACGGCAACAATACCGCCTAGGTGCTGTGCCACCCAGTCATACATAGGAAAGCCTTCCGGCGACTGTGTGAAACTTGAGCATGAGTAATCTCGAGAGCGAAAATCGGAAAAAATCACATTGGCATAGAATCCACCTCCCTGGCAATCTATCAGACACACCTGGCGACAAATGGCAGACTCACATGGATGTAAACGGCAACAGGAAGCTTGTCAGCGTTAGTCGCATTCGTCGGTTTCCAGATATTAAGTTTCAAGCAATCTGACAAGTATTTAACAACGTTCAGAAAACCAAGTTCCCTTACCTTCCGACCCTATCCCAACTACCGCGGGCCGCTGGATACAAGGCGGGCCCCAGCCTCTTGCATCATCGACATGCGACGCAATCTTGTGTTCATTGAGCATGTTAGGAGCTCTGAACCTCAGTTCTCCCAACGGCGGCTGCGCATATGGTATATTCCCATAAAACACAACGGGCCCATTCTCCACTCCATTAGGGGAAGTCGTATTTCCCGCAAACGCTGCATAACCGAGGTCGACTACAGGACCCAGAGGTGACGTGAGAGATCGACCTTTGGCTTGTTGGGTTATTGAAAGAGAAACAAATAAGAATGCAGACAGAGAAATACAATATAGTAGCATCGGATTTTAAGATGTCCAGTGTGTGTGTGAAGATTGACTAGATGATTTATTGATTTATATTGCTCGAAAGAAGATCACAGACCACTCGGCCCGCAGACGAAAACCAAACGCGGACCGCAGAAGTACTGACTCCAATCACCCACCAGTAAACTGCGTCAGGAATATCTGAAAGAAAATATGTCGTAGAAATCTAATATAATAGGCAAGTCGATGCCCGCAAGGTAAACCACGTTTAGGTCAAATTCGTTTGCAGAGGCAGTACTAGTTTCATATCCATTCGTTGGAATGTAGGGTAAAGTATCAACGTAAGGCCAAACAACCTCGTGATCACAGTATACTTATAGTGAGCGGTCCGTACGTCGAATTCAAAAGGAGCGGAAGACACTTTTCATTCGGTTTACCTCCTAGATTGAGGCAAGGGGGGTCTTGTACATCAGAACCGCTTTCTTCCTCACTTCATTTGAGTGTATGTAACAAATGAAGTCCACGTCCTGAGTCTTTCAGGTAGCTAAACAGATAACCTAGTATATGTGTTCTGTCGCTCGGCTCGCGTTGTGCAATAGGCTTATTGACTTCTCTGTGACTACCTATGAGACAAATAGATTATACTTTGTCGCTCATGTTGTTCCCTTCACTGAGTTTCCTGGAGGAAGGGACCGCAGGTGCCTTGATCTGAAAGTTTGACTCAAGTCCGAGGGGTTGGTCCACGTGAGCTTCGATTGAGCTGGCGATCCAACGAACTCGCCCTCCAGGGTGTTGTGGCCGGGTGCAAACAAGGACGACTGACGTTCTGATCGTCCGATTCTCGATTCAGTAGGGGAGGCTCCCGAAGCTTATTTCATGACATACTCTCCTTTCGGATCGCCCTCGCGTACCTCGAGAGTTCCAACATCGCAAACTAACAACGGCGACAACAATACTATTTCAACTCGTAGACTTGTGAGTGGCAGTGGATGGACAGGATGTCCAACTCTGGTAAAACGTTGGCCGTGAAGCGATCATTGATACTGACGCCGACCCATGATACTCACAAACATGTGCATACAAACATACATTCTCGAGATCATTACTTAGATTGAATTCAATTCCTATTACCATGGTTATTTAGTTGATGACAATAATATAAGTATGCAATACAACAGCAGTAGAACTGTCCCCAGTACCAGTACCAGTGGCTGTCTATCTATCGGTCTTCTACTGTTTCCAAGGTCTGGGTCCACAACGCTACCTTAGGATGCGCATTGACCTGAAACGACGATGAATCATTGAAGTCGATAATGCCGACGATGACGAACCTTCCTAGGGTCAAAATTTAGGACTTGCAAGCCTTTCAAAGACGTTGCGCGGGACAAGGCAACATAAGCTTGACCTGGAAGATATTCCTGTCATGACCGAAGCTTTCCAAGCCATTTAAAGAAAGATCTTACCCTTCTCAAACACCTTCCCCAGATCAACCTTGACTCTATCAAGTGTCTGACCCTGCGACTTATGTATACTCATCGCCCAAGCCAAAATCAAAGGGAGCTTCCCATCCGAAAAATCACTATATGCCCTCGAACCCCTCAACGAGAAATCACGCACCTGCGTTCTTGACACCTGTACCTCACCGTTCGGCAGCTCCACCTTCCACACTTCCGGCATTACCAACATCGATCTCCTCCCACCTCCTGGCGTAATAAACTCCACTACCGGATACAACTTGGCCTGACTTGCGGCTGACGGGATGTTCTTTTTTGCTGCACTACCCACTCCTGTAGTAGACGATGCCGCGCCGATGACAGCCATCTCACCCGTAGGTGCTCCATTGGCGTCAATGTCATGCGAGGTTCCATACACGGCAGGATCGACAAAGCGCACGATCCGGCCCATGCTGCCGTTAACGAGCATCTCGTCAACATTCTTAATTAGCATGACCTGGGCATCGACGCGAAGGGTTAGATGACGTGGAGCCATGAAATTACTGAGAATCTTTTGTTTTTGGTTCTCGTCCTGAAGCATCCCGCCATCGAAAGAGTTGAACCGCGCCTCGTCAGTGTGGAGACGATTGATTCTTTCAGTGTTTGAGCGGTCTACGTCTTCACGCCGAGGGAATCTAGATGGCATACAGTCAGTCTTGCAAACCGTGCAAACAAGGATGGGATCGTACAATTCTGTGGCCGCGAGGCCATCCTCATACTCGATAGGTCGGGACAGGCTCTTGAACTTTGCAATAGACTTTTGACTTAGTCGACCGAAACGCATCTCATTCAACATATCAACAAATTCTATGTGGAGGTATCGTATCAATACCCTAGAGACGCAGGGCAAATGAAATGACCTTGATCACTTTGCCGGAACACTTTTGTCAGATTATACGTGTGTTTGATCGTTTCTTTCCATATCGACGCCTCAAAAGCAAACTTAACCTGGCCATTACCTTTTGTAACAGGCGGTAGCTGGAAGAAGTCCCCAGTCACGACGATCTAAATAGAGTTTGGAACTGGAGACAATTTCCGGGAATAAACGAGCTCAAATATACCTGGATACCACCGAATGGTTCAGGTTTCCTCCGTATTATACTACCTATCCGAGCTAGTTTGTCGAAAAGGTCCCCATCTACCATGGAAACTAGAAAGACAATCATCACGCGCCTCTATAGCCAAAAGATAGAGGAGTAAACCTTCATCAATAATCAGGACTTTCGTCCTCAGCCATCGTGTGGCCGCTTTCCTGTTCTTCCGAATCTTCGTAGCGAGATCCTCTGCACTCTCGATTCCAAGCCCGATTCCCGCAAATGAGTGGATGGTTACGCCACCGATGTTACACGCTGCTATGCCAGTCGATGCAGTAATAGCGACGGCATCCGGAGTTCTGACATGTTCCTTGCGAAGCGTCTTGATAATCTCGCGAAGAAGCACAGATTTCCCAGTTCCTACAACAAGATGAGGAGAACGTTTTTCATTTCAGAGCATATATGCGCACCTGCACTACCAGTGTAGAAAATATTTTTACCTTCCGAAACAAGTTTTAAAATCTGAGTCTGTTCGTTACTCAAGAAGACCTTGGCAATTTTCTTCGGCACAGAAGTTGGAACAGCACGTGTCTCAAGTCTTTCTGAACAGGAGGATTGAGGCTTATTGGTTAAAGAACTCGATCGTGTGTAAGTGGGCTCGGACAAAGGATCGTTTGTCCAGGATGGTGGAAGTTGTCTCGGCTTTTTCGCCAGAGGTTCGTGATGTTGCACAGGACTCAATCGTTTATTAATAGTTTTCGAGTCAATAAGGGCATTTCCTCTTGGCATTGGAGGAGCCATTCCTGAAAGTCCAATCTGGATGTCCTGAAGTCGATTTGAGCTAGTTTTCGGGGGAGGCGCGACGCGTGGAGTGGGTGGCCATTCGATCTCTTCAGAGGATTGAGACATAGATGACACTGAGAAGTCACGCTTGACGGTGCGCAGGCCAGACTGTGCGGTCTTGGACATTGGGTGTGGACGGACGAATCTTCGAAGAGTTGCGTGCTTGAGATGGAGACATTCGAGGAGATAAACGAAGTTGTTCACGCTCATGTGACCGTGGCGACGCGTGACTTCGGATGAGAGGGCCGGACGTGTTCAAATAGAAAGTCTGATTGCAGCCACGATGCATCTCATCGTGCCAAGTAGCCGTAGCTGTCGCTCGATGCAAATTCGATCCTACCCTCATCGCTGGCGGTGCCAGGATTTCTTTGAGATGTCTTGGTTGCAGCCGCCACTGTCGCCACTTTTGATCTCGGATCCTGGAGAAAATGCTTCTTCGCACGATTCCCTCGCTGAGCTGTTATGGCATATACAAAAGTAATGTGGACAGTTCCCGCGGATCGTCGTTCTAGCTTGTTGGGTATATATGTATATAAATAAGTATGCGGACTTGATGGGTCTGTTGAGTTCACTATGCGTGCTCTTCTACCAGCTGTTGCTGCTGGTGTTGTATGCCATTCTTCTTTGTACTCATATTATCATACTCATCCTGACCACTCTGCAGATCGGGCACCTTGCCTATAGATTTTTGGAACCTCGCAAAGTCCGGTGGCATTTCGTCCTCCTCGTCCTAACACCATTGTCCTTGACCCCGTTTCTCGTTCCCCCCCACCCTGTCATTTTTGCTGCATTCGTTGCCTGGTCAACTTATGTTATCACTTTGGTCATCTGTACAATCGCATACCGTCTCTCGCCATTCCATCCCCTCGCAAAGTATCCCGGTCCCTTCATCTGCAAACTCACCAAGATACACTTTGCTCTGGTGTCAACGGGCGGCAGGCAGCACATCTACTATAACGAGCTCCATCATCGTTATGGTGATATTGTGAGAATCGGTAAGACTCAAAATCGAAGGCCGTCCGTCGCTCATCACAAATACTTTCTGTATATCATTCGTAGGACCCAACGAGTTATCGTTCTGCACCCCCGAACTGATTGCCCCTATGCTTGGTCCTCGTGGAATGCCCAAAGCAGAGTGTAGGTTCATATGACTCACATTTGTTGACTGTTCTTATTAAGGAAAAGCCAAGTCTGGGATGGGCAGTTTGGGGAACCGGATCAAAAAGTATTCCGCTCACTCGTCGGAATCAGGGATCCTCAAAAGCACGCGCAAATACGTCGTATATGGGCTAGAGGCTTCACTCCGGAGGCACTGCGGTCTTACCACCCCATTCTCAACAAACGCGTCAGCAATCTGATCGGTCACTTTGACGCCCGAGTCGGCCAAACAATAGACCTATCGAAATGGATCAGTTATTTCACGTAATTTACAGTCAACCTATTACTCAAAGTAAGTAGATCTGACAGGTTTGCGTTTCCAGGTACGACGTCATGAGTGACATGGCGTGAGTGGGGTCTCATAATTTTGCTTTGCCCTCTGACCAATCTCACTATCTTAGCTTTGGAGATGACACCGAGATGATGCAAAACCAAGATTCGATGGGTTTCTGGAGAACGATGGAAGAGTCGATGCCGTATGCATCTCCCTGCGCCATGTACATTTCCAATCTTACTTATCTCTCAGGACGGGGCTGTTATTCGCACACATACCTTGGCTGCCGAATTTCGTATATAAAGTTCCTGGCGTAGCAGACAAAATCAAAGTCTTCCGAGAGTCAGCTCGCCAGCGTGTCCTTCGACGCCTCGAAAGAGGGCCCACAACTCAGGATCTTTTTTATCACCTGGTACGCTCATACAAACGATCCAAGAAGCCCATGGCGATATGATCGAAATTTGACCTTTTCAGATGGACGAAGGGAAAATAGATCCGACTCCTCCTGCTATTGAACAGGTTGTTAGTGATGCTTCCTTGACAATAGTAGCTGGATCAGACACCGTATCACCTGCACTCTGCAGTCTGTTCCACTCCATCATATCTAATCCTGTTGCATATAGTCGACTCCAAGCTGAAATTGATAACTCTAATGTATCTCCTGAAGACGTGCAAGGCTTATCGCAGCTTCCCTACCTCAACGCTGTTCTGTGCGTGTACAAGGTATTCGATTAGTTCCATCCTTATGAAACAAGTTACAGGATGGAGACTCTACGTATCATTCCACCACTTCTAAGTGGCGTCACTCGATCACCCTTACCTGGCAGTGGTGGGTTCATGTTGGGTCCTCAGTACGTCATTTCTCAAAAGTCCATCCATGGCGCATTATTGACTGGTGCTGATCCACCAGCTGGATTCCAGAAGGGACCACAACAGGCATGCACATTTATACACTGCACAGGGACCCACGTAATTTCTTCTTGCCGAAGTGCTTCATACCCGAAAGGTGGCTCCCCGTCGAGCAACAACTTGCCCTCGAGCCCGATCTCTTCAAAGATCGTGACTTGGCTGTTCACAACCCAGATGCATTCATCCCGTTCTCCTATGGGCCGTCAGACTGTGTTGGAAAGCGGTTCGCATGGCAAGAGTTACGGGCCCTTGTTTGTGCTGTGTTGCAACGGTTTGACTTGCGATTTGCTCAAGGTTACAATAAGGCTACCTGGGAGGGTGAAATGAACGATTTCTTTGTCTTAAAGAAAGCCCCACTACCCGTAGTCCTTATGCCGCGTGCATCACAGTAGATAGCATGGTAGGACTGCTGTTTGTGATTGTCCAGCGAATCAACGTTAGTCTGGTCTGAGATTCCTGTACCGATATTCGAAATCGTGTCAGAGTGTCCTAGATTTATTAATGAAAACATGTACGTTCATTCTCATGACTCTTGCT
Organism: Termitomyces sp. DKA19; assembly: GCA_018851325.1. NCBI lineage: Eukaryota > Fungi > Basidiomycota > Agaricomycetes > Agaricales > Lyophyllaceae > Termitomyces > Termitomyces sp. DKA19. The sequence continues at coordinate 23,693 of JABCKS010000072.1, forward strand.
GATTTTGGTAGCCCAAACTCCTTTACCTGCTTTGAGTGCTTCTACCCACCCGGAAGAACCTTGGCTATTCCTTACCCAAATTGCAGTTGAATTATGACTGGCAATTTGCAATGCTGGCAAACTATCCGAATGTGGTGCGTCCAAAACGGTTCGTTTCGAGTGGGGGAGAATGATTATCGAAGGCGGATAACATCCCTGAGTTTTCGCTGGAATAAATTTGAATGGCCTAGGACATGATAACTATTGACCAAGGTGTCGATGGTCGATGAATAGGTAAATGCGAGATCTGCGAAACTGAGGTCTTCTCTGGATGACACCGCAACACTCACCACTGGAAGGTTATCCCTGACTCGTACCAACTGAAGAATATGTTAACAAGGATGAACCATTGGTAGAGCATACAAAATAGATAAGCTAGACAAAGTATGCAACAAGATCACCTTTTCCACCCCTTACCTTTGCTGGACTCGGGAACAATTGGGCCTGACTATCTGGCTTTATTTCCTGATATCAACATTTATGAGAATAAAGGGCACAAACCAGGCGGCAATCCCAATCAGTGCCGTGGCGACAACATCGTTGCGGAATGTTGACCTTGATACTGAAATACTGAGTTCTTCCAGTCCCCCGCATCCGGACATCACGTGTTTCTTTGTTTATTACTCGTCAAATTACACCTCCAGCCTCAGTTGCTCTTTCACCACGACCACGCACTGAGGTTGTGAATTTTTTCATCTCGTTTCTCATTTGACTAGAGCTATATCTCACTACACTTATAGCCATAAACTTCCTGTCGTGTCTTATAGGTACTAAAAAATACTTGCTCTTTCACCACGACACGCACTGAGGCTCCATTAACCTTCTGTCGTGTCTTATAGGTCTGACCCGGAAGGCATGTATGATCCCTGCATGACAACTTACGATACTCATTTTTCCCGCTAGCTTGGTCCTGGACGAAGACTACGGCTTTGAATAATAAACACCCAGATTACTTTATCCGTACTCTCAGGGAAGTCAGTCAAGCCTTAAGGGCCCGGACTCTTAAGCAGCTTTGAAATAAGGTCCTTGGATAACGCAGGATCTAAAGTAATCTTCAAGTTGATCCACTACCATGAGTTTCTTTGACCTCCGGGAGCGGAGGCAACACGTATACATTACGTTACATGCAGAATCAAAATCCAAACCAATCTGCTGCGTCCAAACAAATGGTGATACTTACGATTACAGCGATCAGACCAAAAGAAAGAGATAAATTCATCGTTGTATTGCGTACTACTCATCACACTGATGACCCTCGCCCAAAACAAGATACTAGTCCAAGGATCATATCACATATGACCTAGTTACTAACTCACAACAATACCGATTGCTTGAGAAACCACGATTATGCCTCTTGTAGAGTTGTCAAGGGAAACAGTGTCTAAAAATCAGGTCCTTATATTGCCGATACTGAAAGGGACGATTAAATCGGGTCCACGCAGGTTGCAGAGAACCAATAATACAGCAAGCTACAGCAGATCACGAAGAAATGATACCAATATAGAGCTTGTGGCGTAAGTAGACCTTGTTGATCTATTTACAAGTGGCGCTTTGGCTTGTAAAGCCGAATGAGTGGTGATTGCGTGAGGTCTTCTACTTCGAGCTGGGAAAGATATTATGTAGACTAGATAGTACGAAAATAACGGATAATTTTGATCATAGATACGCCCTTGCACTTTTCCTTGCCATCTATACAAGTAATCCGGATGAGCCAACACAAATCAAATTAAAAGATGAGAACCGAAGACATACTTCAACAACCTTCCAGCCCCCAGTAAGTTCGTTGGACAGCTCCTCCTCCACACGTGTGATGGCAGCCACATACGTACATTGCTCAACCTTGTTATCCGCACCTACCGCGATTTCCCGGGTTTTAGCATTGCGGAACATCAAAACTTCTTGCGTTGCAAACTGAACAAGGAACGCGGGTACGTCATTTTCCAACATCTTGCCGTCCAACAACTGTGACGCGTAAGAAGCTTTCAAATATGGATTTCGATTTGACACGTACATCAACCTGACGAATGTCAAGAACTTTGCTATCGCTAATGAGTCCCTGACGGAGGAATTGTTCCATAGTCGCCCACAGAACATTGTATGTCTGTCAAAAGATCATCAAATTATTTGACAGGAGGCGAGAATGATCAAGGCCATACCGCTTCACCACACCATGACCGTAGCGCCTCCTGATCCGCCGAAAGATACGCATCCACCACCTCTGGAATGATATATTCCCGCAACTCGCGCTCAAACACCTCTCGATTGAAATCAGGATCAAACATTTTCATCGCGCGCATCACCTGCGCCATTTCAGTCTCATCAAAGAACGAGCCAATGGTCGACGTCACACTGCGCAGAGCTGACACAGCAGAGTTTTCCGACTCGTCATAAGCCTGACGCATCTCAGCCAAGCGACGCAATACAGGATTCGTCTCCTTTAATCGGTTCCATCTTTCTTGACGTGGCGAGTCCTTGTGCAATACGACAGCTGAGCCAGCTCTGGATAATTGAAGTCAATAGATAGAGCGTAAAACATATACCAAAGGACTGACTCTGGGTTTGCATTGACGCGTTGGCTGGCAGGACCAAGGCCATTGTCCCTTCCCGCCTTTTCTAATCGCTTTTGCCGTCGTAGTCGACGCACCTCCTTTTCTTCGAATCCAGCATGTTTTGCGCTGCCGCTATCATCCAGGGCATCAACTAGGGTTTCCGCGAGAGTTTTATAAGCTTCAGTTTTTCGTATTGGCTCAGTAGACTTTTCGATAGTTGAAGACACCGCAGCAGAAGCCCTTGAAATCTTTTCAAGCACCGTAAGGGAAAGATGATAAGAACTAAAACATCAGACTTACGGCACGCATGATTTCACTTTCTTCCATATTTTTCAATGCTTCGGAAACAGCATCCCCAACCTTCACACCCGTCTTCTTCAACTCTTCAGCAGCTGCTCGCAACCGAGGATTCTCTTTTATACTTGATTGAAGCTACAAAAAGTAAATCACAAGCTCATGATAACGATAATTTCCAAACACTCACCCGTGCACGCTCATACGCAGCCTTAGCTTTTTTCATAGCCTCTGAATCCTGAAACTTGTCCACGTCACCCTGCAACTGCTTAAAATTGTCCTGAAGCTCTCTGTTCTTCCTAAGCTCATCCTTCAACACATCTACGAACGTCTGAAACGGTGACTTGGGAAGCTCGCTGTGGCGCCGTGAAGACGAATGGAAGCCAGCAATTGTTATCCGCAATGGTGGCGTATAAGCGGTGGAATGGTGAGATGGAAGCACTTTGCCGCGGCTTCTGACTGCGCTGCGGGCAACAAAACTCTGAAGATGGCGAGGAAGCATCAGGCTGTAACTCGGACGTGGGTGTGCGGCAACTTCAGTTTTTGGGCCCGATCTTCAGAAATTTCACGTATCACGTGACTGATCTTTCAGCGCGTTCTCCGCGCTACGCATGCATACGTACATGTATGTAGAGCTTTCAGCTTGTGGGGTAGATCTAATCAATTTGAAATCACATGCAGATAATGCTTCAAGATGAGTATAGAAATATTTTAAATTGAAACAGAGAGAAATATTCTATTGTGGAAGTCTGAAAAGTCAAGAAAGACATCGATGACGTTTACTATTAGGGTAACGAGGTTACAATCCATAACGTACAAAAGTTGGGTGTACTGATTTGTGTAATCAGGAAAGAGGACAAGGTGATCAATTAATAATTCAATCCTTGGGCTCTCGCACAGTATGGTCTGGCTTTTGATTATGGCGGAAATTCGTCCAAGTCTCCTCTGTCGCCACGGCAATGCGCTGCTTGACACTAGAGAAACTGTCAAGGGCAGGCCGTACGTCTAACGAAAAGACGGGCGAGCCATCAGGCTCAGGAGGCGCAGAGTAGTAGTCGATAACGTAGCGAACCTCCTCGCCAGTCTGTGGACGTCGGACTATCCAATCATGGCGATCAAATGGTGGCTCAGAACTATGTAATGAGGAATATTAATACACAACAGATTTCATCTCGATACATGTGATACCGGACGTACTTGTATCGCGAAGGGAACAGCCATCCAGCAAACATCCAGAAGCGAGCCTTAGGTGATAACTCTCCCGGCCTACCTTTAAATCGCGCAAGTTGAAGATCATCATGTCTAAATATACCGCGCATTAATTTCTAAATTGTGCTCAAAAGTCCAGAAACTCACTCATACTCCCTCTTTTCCCACCTGAGCACTTCCTCCCATGCACGCTCATTCAAGAAATTATGAATATCCACCATCGTCTCTACATGTTCCTCCGGCGTTTCCCATCCCTTCCGGACTAATGCGTTGTAAAACTGCTGTGGCGAAGGGTAATCCCACTTGTTTGAACCATCCCGAGGGATAGATGACTCCGTCCGCTCTGTTGGTAGGTATATTTTTTGATCCGGCGCTGGCGCCTGGGCAAGCTGTGGCATATGGTTCAAAGGATTAAGTCCTCCGTGATCAACAGGGCATTGCGCTGCTTTTGAAGGTGGGGTGTGGTCAACCGGACATTGTGCAGCCTTCGGAGCAGCAGCAGGAGGGTCGTGCGCCACCGGACATGTCGCCGCGGAATTTTCTGTTGTCTTGTGGGATACAGAGTATGCTGGAGCGTGGGCAGTGGCAGGGGTGGCAGTTGGCAGAGAAGCTGATTGCCCCATGACGGAGCGAGGAGAGGAAGAAACGATTGCTTTGGTCCTGTTGATTTCGGAAAGATTTCTTATTCCCGAGCACGTGGCTTCGACACTTGGACTTGAATTATTTCGTCATGTACAATCAATCAGGCAGTCGACGCTGGACCCATTTTCGCACTGCCTTGCAGCTCGCAATACAACGCTCGGCTCACAAGTGGACGTGCGTGGCTTTTATGTTGTTAAGATTTCGAGAAAGGATGGTTGACACGGTTTTCTAGGTTTGAGGATTTCACAGAATGTTTTCCCACGTATGTTGAAGAGGACAAAAATGGCGCGTCTGCAACGTTTGATAGCATAGCAGGCTATATAGAGTCCCAGAATGTCGTGCGTACACCATTTCAATGACCACGGTTTTTCACTATCCACCTGGTGATGTGCAGAACGATCTGGAGAAACTCTTCAAGGATTATTCAGTGCAGGAAAACATAGACATTCTACACCGGATGGTCAACGAAGCAAAGGAACGGAACGCCAAGGGTGAAATTGGCAAGGATGTATGGAGGGAGAATCTTGAACCACGCGCGGCTGTTAGTGCTAGACTGGTACCGATACTAGAATGTGAGGTAAAGAAACTACGCGAAGCTGTGGCTGAGGTTTGGCTTGACCTTGATGTGTATCTACTGGTTCTGAGAAATCAACAGATACAAGAGGAGAACATGTCCCGTCAAACACAAATAGAAGAGAATGTTACAGCAGCCGCGAAAGCGAAGGAGACTGCACATCAACTTCTTAATAAATTAGAACAGGTGTGTTTGCTAGATGTTACTAGACGGTAGACCTTGATGAACATTTTTTAGGTGTATGAGGATTGGAAACAACTACCTACAGAAAATATTGAAGCATGGACGGTACAAACTATCGAATCACTCAAACCTGGACCTCCACCATGAAAAATAGCATGAGGCGTTAGCAACTTGATCATCTGCAGTAATTAGGGTGTATTGAGCTTCCTTCTATCCATTCTTATTTCCCACTATCCGTGATTATTAGTAAGTCATTTCTGGTCGTGGCAGGTCAATTATTTTTTTGATTAAACAGGCAATACTCTTCCTTGAATTCTGAAGTCGTCTAACAGCGCTTCAAGCATTGGATCCTGGTTGAGCTGAACAAGAATTAGACCTATAACACCATAACGACCAGTATACTCACAACGGAGAAATCAGAATTCGTCCAATTCATACGAGCCGTGTAATTCCAAAGTTGATATGTCAGTGACCAGAGTTCCCCATTTTTTCTAAAAAAAAAACCATTAACCCTTCATGGGACGAAGCCCTATGCTGGGTTCTACTACTTACTCTATTTATGCCGCCTGTACGTAGGTATCCCTCTTGTCCAAAGTAGGTCTTCCTAGCCTGGTGGGCTTGCATGCACCTGGCGTCGGGTTCGGTATCGTATTATGCCCCGTTGCGAGGCGTGTCTGGAAATTGGAAATGTAATTTTGTTAGTAGACTCGTCGTGTGTCGCCGTTCTATCTTCGTCGTTGTCTATGAGGGGTCTGCCTCGGTCTCATCAGGTATCGTCAGGTTCCCGTAGGATCGTAAGAATCTCTTCGTCGGATGTATCGAAATAGTGGTTTCACCACATTGTGGTCACTGAGCAAGGTTGCCAGGGCTGTGGGTCCCGGGTTGTACACTTGGGCCAGCTCCTTCTGCACGGCATAGGCTCTGCACTCTATCCGATAGTGTTCCACTGTCTCCGCGACGTCCCCGCAAGCGCCGCAGATGGGTGTATTTGCCTTTTTAAAGCGATGCAAGTATTGGTTCAGTGGACAGTGCTCCTTGCGTAGCTGCGAGGCTGCTTTCCTTGGCAATGCCGTGGACACGATGGCTTTCGTCTTCGGCACGTTAGGGTCAATGGCCTTCACCCTCTCGAACCTTGGCGATTGTCTGATGTGTTGCTCTGCTGCGTTTCGCCATGGCTTTTGCCGTGTCACTATTGCTGCCTTGGTCTTGGGAAGTGCTTTCTGGAGGGTCTGTACCCCCGCAGTCAGATCTCCTTGCCTTCTGTTGTCTTCTTGGCCTCGAGATCTGCTTGCTCGTTACCCGTCATGCCTTTGTGACCTGGCGTCCAATACGTCTCCACGTACACTAGAATCAATCCTTTTGACCCTCTCCAATATGCGATCGACTCAGTATTGTCCCGTTCCCGGCTTCGACTCTTGCCTGGTTATCCGAGCCCAACATTACCTCCCTTGGCCCCCCTCTCCGCCTTACCTCCCTCCTCGACAGCTCCATACCCAGAACCTGTTCCACGCACTCACCGTCAAAAACCGTATGATCCCTTGCCGACCCTAAGCATTTCCTCAGCAATGCCCTTCGTACTGATGCCTTGCGAGATACTCTTCTCCGTTACGGCTCGTAAGCAGGAACAACATGAAGCTGATAAAGAGAAATGAGGATAATAAGCTGCGTTGCCTGACGGGCCTACCGCCACCGCCAGGCAGACTCAGCTCCTCATCGCGTGGGTTGGAGCTGCACATCCATCTGATGTCTCCTTCTATTCAGTTCCCTTCTTTGAGGGCCCGTCAGTGAGCGCGATTGTCGCAAGATTCTGATTTGGCCTTTGCAAGTTCCTTGAAGCCGCGTTCTTCTACTTGGGAATCCTCACATTCTCTTCGTGCTTTGATGAAAAAATAGGGACATCTTTCTATTAGCTCGAGATGGAGCTTCCGAGTGAAACGATTTCTCCCAGGACGCAAACTCCTATTCTTACGGCATAATAGCCGTCAACGAGAGTGTCTCGACTTTCACGTGGCAATCGTTACATACATTGCATGCAATGGACTGTGTATACACTCAGCGATGACAGGGAGCAGTTTTCGAGTCGATTCTTTGTGATGGCGATCACCGGCTACCATACTCGCCTGTAGCTGCTAGTTGCTCAACGACAGCAGAAATCTCCCATTTCATCGCAATACATGGCGCCCAAGCCTCAACTTCAAGCTCCAAGCCTCATGGTTCCTACAGGCTTTGATCCTGGCTGAAACCGACCGTTCAAGCCGATTATCGTTAATCATGAAGGCCAAGGTCATTTGCTGCAGTCAAAACCCCTTTTGTCCCTCCTGTGAAACCTCAACTGCCAAGCATTCATGGCGATGGCTCTTTGCAACACAAGCCATCAGACGCCATTTATGGTGTTTTAGCAACCCGCGGAGCATGTGGGGTAGTCTGGGGCAACTGGTACACTTCTTTTCAATATATTTAACCCCGATCAAACTCAGTCTCTATCACTCCGACATCCGCACTGTATGTCTTTGCCTCTGTTGCGACGTTGGTGGCTGGACGATAATACTCTACTCAAACTTTTCGCCCTATTTGCTTCTCGCGTTATAGATCACGTTGCTTCGGACTTCTTTGCGTCTGTGACAAGGGTCAGAAATGAATACATCCTTCCTTCAATACTTACAATGGGGATCCTTGCCCGGATCTTAGATCAACGTTAACATCCGCCTTTCTTAAGCCGAGTGATATAAAAAGCAACCATTAACTCTTGTTTAACTGTCTGACCGCCCCTTATTCTCGAGCCTCAATTTCACTACATTTTCGACTTCGATACTCAATATGCCTGGAGGTCCTTCTGCTGAAGGGGGAGGAGGAATCGGTGGAACAAAGAAGGTAAGAAAGAACACGTTTCATAATTCCTCCGAACGATTTACCCCCTCCCTCGTTGTTCAGAATAAGATCGCGGGGGTCGCGTTAACGGGTGAGTTGTCTTTTCATCGGCATGTTCCATCCTCTGACCCGACATGTTGACCATCCTCAGCCTTCAGCGCGTTCGGTGGTATCCTTTTCGGTTACGATACCGGCGTTATCAACGGAGTCAAAGAAATGAAGGATTGGTTGCGAACTTTCGGTCATCCAGATCCAAGTGCTCCATCTGGTTACACCATTTCCTCTGCAAACGAGTCCTTGGTTGTATCCATCCTGTCTGCTGGTACCTTCTTCGGCGCTCTTTTAGGCGCGCCCATGGCAGGTATAGTACCTTCCCACCCTTAGAGTAGGCAGTGCTTATAGGCCCTCTCAGACTATGTCGGGAGAAAATGGGGTATCATTGTTGCCTGCATCGTGTTTTCTATTGGTGTCGCGATGCAAACTGCTTCAACGGCCATACCCCTTTTTGTTCGTAGATTGTCCAAGGCCATTATTCACGCGGTTAATATCTTTCTAGGTGGTTGGTCGCGTTTTCGCTGGACTCGGGGTCGGTCTTGTGTCTTGCTTGATACCAATGTATCAGTCCGAATGGTAATGTCTTGAACTGACTTCCCCAAGAAACTATCCTGACACATGTCCAGTTCCCCGAAATGGATCCGCGGTGCCATCGTCTCGATGTACCAATGGGCTATCACGATTGGCTTACTCGTCGCGGCAATCGTTAACAACTTCACTCAGCATCGTGACGACCACTCGTCCTACCGGATTCCTATATCCATCCAATTCATCTGGGCAGCTATCCTTGCCGGAGGGATGTTGTTCCTCCCAGAAGTACGTCTTCTAATTCTCACATTAATCACCGATTTGACTTGATTGACTTTAACTTCGAAGTCTCCTCGATGGCTTGTCAAACGAGGTCGTGACGACGATGCCGCTACCTCTTTGAGCAGAGTAACTGGTCATAAGAGAACTGATCCTGAGGTCGACATCGAGCTGGATGAGATTCGTGCTAATCTTCAAGCAGAATTGGCCCTGGGGGAAAGTTCTTACCTCGATTGCTTCAAGTTCACAAAGAACAGAATTGCTCTCCGTACCCTGACCGGTATCTTCATCCAAGCTTGGCAGCAGGTCAGTTCTAGTCCACAAAATAACTTTATTCTTGCCAATTATAACATCTCTTCCAACAGTTAACAGGAAGTAAGCACATAATACATATTTCTAGAACAAAGTTCTTACGAGCCTCTAGTCAACTTCATCTTTTACTACGGTACAACCTTTTTCAAGAACTCGGGAATTTCGGACCCTTTCTTAATTTCTATTGCCACCAACATTGTCAACGTCTTTATGACACTACCAGGAATGTGGGGCGTTGAGCGTTTCGGTCGCCGGCGCCTCCTTCTCATAGGGGCTGCCGGAATGTGTATCTGCGAGTTCATCGTTGCCATCGTCGGCGTCACTGTTTCTGTGCAAAACCTCGCCGGTCAGAGAGTTCTGATCGCGTTCGTTTGCATCTATATCGTACGTTTTTACGTTTAAGTCATCTTGGGACATGCGATAACTAATATTATCATTTTTCTCAGGCCTTCTTCGCCGCGACATGGGGTCCGATCGCCTGGGTTATTACAGGAGAGATATTTCCGCTTCAGGTTCGGGCAAAGGCCATGTCTCTCTCCGTTGCCAGCAATTGGTGATAATCATCCATCGTTGTTGTCGGACTTTTGCTGATCTTTGTGAAGGTTATGGAATTTCGGCATCGGTTATGCTAGTCAGTGCTTCCTTCCATCTAATATACATCGAGATTAAAGTAGCACATTAGCCCCTTACCTTGTCAACAAACAACCAGGCTCCGCTGGCCTAGAAGCGAAAGTGTTCTTCATCTGGGGTTCCACATGCTTCTGCTGTATCGTCTTCACATACTTCTGTGTACCTGAGGTACGTTCACTATCCAAATGACAAAGGTATCCACTAACGTCATCTTCCCCAGACCAAGGGACTGTCTTTGGAACAGATTGATCTCATGTACCAGAACACACTCCCTGTCAATTCTCTGAAGTACCGCCGCCGACTCATGTCAGGGGACATATCTGCCGTCCCTGATAAAGAAGATGCCAACACTGGTGAAAGAAGAATAGAAGACAAAGCTTAGCCACTCTGGTGAAAATCTTATTCTTGGGTTCCATGACGACTTCCAGAGCCGTTATCTCTGCCATCGTTCCGTTCCACCGCGTATCGTTGTAACACATTTGTAATATGTGTATCTTACTGTCTGCTAATCGAAATAAGATATCCCAAAATATCGAGGAGAGTCATTCGTGCAGCCATTATTACTCCTTGAGAATTTCTAGTAAGATACTTCGAGTTTGTACACCAAAGCGTATACACTATAACAAATCCGAAATCATGTAAGGTTCAACCTATCACCCTTATGAACATTATCAAATGAATCTATGTCCGAGATACTTGACGCTGAGGAAGACGTCCCCAGTCCAACCCGAGAATCCGGAGAATTTCCAGGTACAACCTCTTTCACCCCCACCGTAATCGACGGTGTGTTTTCCGTCCAATCCTCATCCAAGTCCTCTGAATCAATCTCTACATCGTTGGAAGATGTAGGCGACGCCTTTGCTGATGGATCAGGGAAATCATAACGTTCCTCCGACGATAATAGTGCTGGGTCGAACGCTCCAGGAATTTGATCCTGACCCTGGGATTCCTCAAGCAGGGGGAGATGGTCAGGAGACGGTGAAGCAACGGAGGAGTTAGAACCTTGAGACCGCAGTGACCAAGGATCATTGGAAAGAGGTTGAGATGCAGGTAATGAGAGGGTATTCAGGTATCCATCATCTTCATTGGGTGGAGTTGGAAGCTGTGTCTCGATTGCCATGTTAGTATCACTCTCGTCCCCTTGTCGCTTCGATCGTGCTTCCTCGATCTTATGATGAGTTTTTCCACCAAGGGGCGTACTAGACCTCCTTCGATAGAACAAAAGATATGCATTCGCATTCTGAAAATAGGTGCATGTAGATATAGGCAGAGATGAGATATGGGTAGACTTACTACTGCATCAGTGGCTTTGGCAGGAGTCACAAACGAGTCATCGAAGTGATACCATTTGTCGTTGAGGTGATTGAGAGCGTAAGCCCGGTAGTGTCCACCACCGAGGCCGCCCATATGCTCATCAACTCCAAATAGATCGTAGACCAAAGGCTCATCCAAATTCCCGAAATCAAACTCTCTAAGATCATGGCCCTGCTCTGCGAGCTTTTGAGCAACCGCACGCTCTCCAACCATGCCGCCAAGGTCAAGACCTTCGATCGGGAAGTCGATGAAGGTATCTATCTTATCTCGTAGAGTTCGGCTATTGCTGAAGCGTTTCAGATGGACAACAAGAATATCAGGAGCCTTCCAGAGGTCGAACTTCTTCGTAGCTTGCTGATGCTTCTTGCACTGTGGGCAGTACCATAAATCATCTTCCCCGAGCTTCTCCTCTTTTGTGAACTCATCCAGACAGTCCTGGAGGGTCAAACCTTTCTTCCTTTTCTCCATGACCGCCTTCTTTGACTCAATAAAGTCGGGGTGCTGGAACTCGGGCCAAGTATTCCAGAGAGCGTGTCCATAGCGTGAGTCATCGTCACCGAAGTAATAAGCCTTCATATTCTCGTCAAATTCGCAGTAAAAGGCGTCGCCTTCTCGAAGGAGAATCGGTTCCTCATCTACTGATTCGATGCGGCGGTCCCATGACTCCCATCGGTTGCTGGAATAGTAACTAGATTGAGTTCCGTAATCTTTGTGGTTGGTTTGCAGCCTAAGGTTGAAGATATCCTTCTTCGTCCCCACTGGCCGAGGTACAACTATGGTCACCGGAGAATTGACCAAGTCATTCTCATCCACCAGAGTAAATCCCTTTTCAATAGGGATATCACCGTCTGATGATTGGGCTTGCTGATGTGTGACGACCTTGCCATCCTCTGTGATTTCCGTCAGTGAATCAGTGGGTACAAGAGGGAAACCGTTGAGAGAGATGTGAACTGGATCTGCTTCAGATGTGGTTGTTACCTCCCATTTGAAGAGGTCTTTGGCATTGGCGGTCCAACGCTGCAGCCGTCCTAAGACCGCATCGTACATTGCATTGATATCGGTGGCCTGCTCAGGAGTGATGGCAACGACACTGGGGTAGCCAAAAAGTGATCCGCCCTTGTTCGGTATATAAGAAGCGCGCATGGGTGAGTTGAGGTCACAAAGATACATGGGGACTATTATGGGGTCACCAATTTGCCTCTTATACAATCTGCTCTGTTGGGAGTTGCAGGGGAGCTCGAAACAAACGATAGTGTCATTATCTGACATGTCTCCGCAGAGAATGCCGTCATCAAGGTTCTTGTAAAATCTATTGTTGAAAATTTCTAGGGTAAGGAGCTGCTCAGAATCAGATCAAGTCCATCCTCGATAAATTCAAAACCTCACTTTCTCTGGGCTGGCATCCATCCAACGACCGAGAAGAACTTTGAGTTCCTTGAAAGACGCATCCCTGCTAATTTCAACAGGTACCTGGAGTAAATTGTTCAATAGCTATTGCCGAAACATCAAATAGATGAAGGTACCTTCCGGTGGGGCTTGTCTATGTCCCAAGGAACGTAGTAAATAGTATGTTTCCACTTCTTAATGACGGGTAATGGAAGCGTCAAGTACATGAATGGATCAAACGTGATGGAGACCTACACGACCATGTCAACGGCGGTGAAAAGAGGATCAGAAAAGCGTACCTTCTCGCATTCGGGACAGATCAGTGTGCTCTGATACTGACCTTGGAACAAATCAACGATGACACTGTCGTTCCTCTTCATATAACCTTCCCAAGAAAGTTTCGCAAGTTTCACAAGTTCGAGATTTCCACCACCTCCCCAGTCTGGTTTCTCTATATAAGGCTTTTTCAAGACACGATTAAGATCTTCGTGAAGCCCATCGAGCAAAAACGCCACGAGTTCTTGTGAATCGTGCTGTTGATATCCGCTGAACTGGGGTGCAAAGCGCTGAAGTTGCGACTTGAACTCGCGGGGAGAATATGATGTAGAAGTCCCACTGGGTGCCCAAATACGTTGTAGTAGAGCGCCAAAAGCCTGAGCAATGGCACCATGCATGCCAAGAGGGTTGTCAGGGTTCAGCTCTTCTTGATACAGACCAGCTATGAACTCAAGTCAAAACATTATTGGATTTATCGTGAGATTAATCGTACTCAGGAAATAATCAGTAAGCTCCTTGCTGTGCGTAAGACATTGGAGTGCAGAATTCATGAAGCACGTATTTCCCCTATATAGATTGTGAGAAAACGAAGGACATGAAGAACAAGTAACTAACATGTTCCCCAGACCTAGGGTGCCTGGCTCAATTGACTTCTCTTTGGAAATAGAGGAAAAGGACGACTTCCACGAAGTAGATTGGCTATACCCACTGTCTGATCGCGTGACAGATGTCGAGGCCATTGATGAGGTGCTAGTCTCCGGCATACGGTTGAAGAAACCATCTGACGATTTGAAAAGCACTTCTGGGTGTCCGGCAGACGTGGAAGGGGGAGCTGTGATAGTTTCCGAAAGCCAACCAGACTCATCCTTGAATTCGACGACGAAACAGTCATCGGATTCCACGCATTCTTCCTCTAGAGTTTTCTTCGCATTATTTTCCAAGATCTTTCCGTTCAACTCTGTAAGCTGAGAGACGGGAAATTCAAGGGACATCCGATCGTCATCTATAGTGTCAACTTTCCAAACACGATAAGCTGCGTTTCTTTTGCTTTCTGGAACTACAGCGGCTGCAAGAAGAGTGTTCAATGTCTTGACTGTCTCCCCTGCAGAAACTGTGATACAAGACAAAGAATTTTCTTCAGATTTTGTCTTGACGAGTCTGAAAACTCTTAAAACCGGTGGGCGTAACTCCAAAGAAGCCTGTTTCGATGAACCTCTCTCGATTACACGTCGTGGAAGCGGACGAAGTGCTTCACCATACCTTTTAAGACCGATTAGCAGAAACTGTAAAAATGAGATATGATCTCTCACCAAGACATAAAGCACCGCCAGACCTCTTCGGGCACAAACTCTAGATCGACCCCCTCGGAAATTGATGTGAGAAGATTGTTGTACGAATCAAGAAGAGGGGAATTGTCAACTGGACCGAGATCCTGCTCATTGACCGGACCTTCCTTGTCGCCTTCACCCGTCAAAGCTTTCCGCCACCGTTTCCACCAATGTCTTGCGACCAGATACCACATCTCTCCAACTTCCATCTTGCGCATTTTACAGCGATCCACAAACGCCAATCTTTCTCCTGCAGGGGCCACTTTAAGCAACTGCGGTGATGTCGAAGGTTCCGGCACAAGCGTCGGGACATCGTCCTCGCCTTGGTCCACCATGTACGCGTCTATATCGTGGATGGAATCCGAGATGGTCAATGTAGACATCTGGTCCGCTCTTGGGCTCTTTGAGTCGACGTCCATGGAGTTTGGGTCGGCTACAGTGCGTTTGAGCGAAGAACACGATGCATCGGACTGCGTAGACTGACTTCGTTGGCGTTTCCGACTGCGTTGGCTGTCAGTAGGCGATGGGGAGCTCGCTGCAGAGGTTTGGTGGGTCATAATTCTTGATAAAAAGTAATGTTTCGGGAAATGGGAAAAACAAGCACGCCACGCTAACTTATATAACGCTCAAAGAACAAGATCAAAGAAAAACAAAAGTTTCCTTCGACATACGCAAGCAGGGTTAGATCGCTTATTTTGCACGTGATAAGATTGGTAATGAGATCAACCATGTGCCTGACCAAACAAGTAGTTTCGATTCCCCACACCCTTTCAACATTCCATCTACCTGCGTTTACCAGACCTAGCTCAAGTACATCCGAATATACTATGTCCGTTCAAAGTGAGATGCTGTTCAATTTTATTATCTGTTCTTCATTTTCAATCCTCTTGTCCTGAACAGACAAGCATTTCCTGAATACACCCGAATCTCTTGTTCTCGATTCTCTGCGTGGTATTTGTACAGTGAATCCGGATCTAGTTCTAGATGAGAAGAATAAAAGTTGTTTATTATCTCCCGGCCGTCGCAATGGTCTTAACTACGGTCAGTTGTGTATCTTGGTACCCATGAGCGTTCGAAAGTCGTGCTACTTGGTGGCGGAGGATCCGGTCATGAGCCCACTGATACTGGCTATATCGGTAAGGAAATCTCCCTTGCTATACCGTACATATGCGAAAACTGCATAAATCTAGGTCAAGGCATCCTAACAGGTGAATGCACTTCATCAAGAGTAAGGAGGAATCGCGCACGCTGATGTGACGTCATAATCAGGCAGTGTGTGTGGGAACGTCTTCGCCTCTCCGAATGCAAGTCAAGTACGTCGTGCAATTGAGTTAACGGCTAATAGCAAAGGGTATCGACATGCCTTTCTTATGTTGGCGCCAACTAAAACCAAACTTCTAACAGCACTGTCATCATTGTAAAGTAAATATTGTTTACTAGTATTCTACCAGAACTCCGGATGAACACAAACAGGAATTACACCGGTGACGTCTTGAATTTTGGACTAGCTAAAGAACAATATGTTGCTCGTCATCCAGAGAAGACTGATCAAGTCAAATTCGTCTTTGTAGGAGATGATGTTGCAGTAGGCAAAACGCAAGGCAATATCGTCGGCAGAAGGTGTGTAATGTTCACTGCTTCGGTCAGCACTCTCAGTATCTTGCATACTTCTCTGTTTAGAGGACTCGCAGGAATAGTGTTAGTATACAAAATTGCGGGAGCTTTGGCTCATCGTGGTGGAAGTCTTGATGAAGTATACGACATTGCTCAATGGGTCTCATCAAATGTCGCTACAATCGGCGTGGGCTTGGAGCATTGTCATGTAAATTTTTGAGCACATACACAACTTACACGTGCTATATTTACTCCTAGGTTCCCGGAACTGCAGCGGCAACTTCTCATCTTCAGGCTTCTGAAATCGAGATAGGCATGGGCATCCATAACGAAAGCGGGAATCGCCGTCTCTCGCCTAACCCTCCTCTGAAAGAGCTTATTCCTCACCTTGTCGATCTAATCATGTCTACCTCGGACTTCGAGCATTCATTCCTGCCTTTCCAGAATCAAAAAGGCAAAGACGAGGTCGTAGTCATGGTCAACAATCTTGGCGGAGTGAGTGAATTGGAACTCGGTGCAATCGCGAAAGAGGTGCACGCCACCCTTCATGTACGTGGTGTTACCGTCCATCGTATATACTCCGGCACATTCATGGTCAGTTTCGTGTTTTTTAAAGTATGATGAAAAATCCATACCTTGCCTCTAGACAAGCCTTAACATGCCAGGCTTCTCGATTACTCTTCTACTCCTGCCGTCCAAAGGCACGAAATCTGCTCCTGCGCCATCTTTCTTACTGTCTCTTCTCGACGATCAATCTAACGCTCCAGGATGGAAATGGTCCTCGCGTGCAGCGCCCCCTGTTCAACCCCATCTTGCACCAAGTTCATCACAGGCAGAACTAATTACATCTGGATCACTATTGAAGGTTTCAGATGCTCAGTCCTTTGAAGCAAGCGTTAGGCGCGCCTGCGAGGCTTTGATCGCTGCAGAGCCAGAGATAACGCAAATGGATACCATCGCGGGAGATGGAGATTGTGGGCTTACTCTTAAGGTCATTTCACGTTTTTCGAACTATCCATCAGTACGGCTGACTATCCACTGGTATCTCAGGCAGGAGCTGAAGGTTCGGATTTTCTGTCTTAGTAGAGTAGGACAGTTCTTGACGGGTGCAATAGTTGTTCTAGAGAAGCTTTCGGAAGGAAAAATAAATGGACACGATGTAGGCGGTTCAATTATTGCCATTGCTCAGGTTGCAGAAGAAGCCATGGGGGGCACTAGTGGAGCACTTTACTCGTACGTGTTTACCACATTATAACGTTACAACGGTCTTGTCACTCTTTGATCAACTCTCATTAGGATCTTCTTCTCTGCCCTCGCACAAGGCCTCTACTCCAACTCAACCACCGGCATCACTGTTACGGCCGAGTCATGGAGCAATTCCCTTACTTATGCATTAACGAAATTGTATACATATACTCGTGCTCGTCCTCCATCTCGCACTCTTGTCGACCCTCTGACAGCCTTTGTCGAAACGCTGGCCAAGTCTTTCGGCAGCAATCTGAAGGCTGCTGTCGGGGCGGCTGTAGCGGGAGCAGAGCACACGAGAGATATTGAAGCCAAAGTGGGACGCAGTGCCTATGTAGAGGGCGATCGTTTGAAAAAGGAGAGAGTTGCAGATCCTGGGGCATGGGGTGTTAAGACGATTTTTGAGAGTTTACTGAACTGACAACAGAAAGCAGTGTGAAGGTCCAAAATTGTCTTGGACAATGTATGTAACTCAAGATACAAGATGTTATATGGCAATGTATATGTGGTCCAGAATCGGCAGTGTATGTGAATCAAGATTTACGAGAAAACCAAGCTCTGTGTATTAACCGGCAGAAGTGGCTACCGGCAGTCCAAGCGATCCCAACACATCACCTATGGGATTGGGTGCAGGAACTCCTGACCTAAATGTTTCCTCCCAGCCATCTAATATACCTTGAACCACCTTGACTGCAGCCAGATACGTATTTTTCAATGCTAATGGATAGCCGGGACTGCGAGTGAACAAATTTTCGGGGGCACTTTCGCCTTCGGGTGGTCGATCGAAGTCCGAACCAGCGCGTTGAATGATAATCCGCCCAAAATCCACGGCACCCCACAAAGCTCCACGCAAGAAAGCACCAAGTACTGCATTATCCTCTTCTTGCGACGTGCAATAGACACCTGCGCCGTGTGTAAACAGCGCCGTCGTGTTTTCAAATGCTTCTGCAAGCAAATTACCGCTCCAATAGTTGTCTGACGTGGCAGTTTCACATTCCACGATAGAGGGGGCCGCTGCTCCAGCTGCGTAGGCAGTGGTGATTGCGTAATGGGCTCGGCGTTCCTGCGAGGCCTCTGAATCGGTAAGGTTAGCTTGATTGGCGAAAGTGACGGCAATCTTGCGCAGTGCATCATTGACTTCGAAAACTTCGGTACCATATAGCTTACTCGGGTACTCCCAGGGTGCTTTGGATCCTAGAGGGATATACCCGGTTGGAGAATAGGCAGGTTTCTCGCGTGCATCGAACTCATATTGCAATGCAACCTGTACTGCAAAACGTGCGTAGGTCACGGAGCCAATGGTGGCGATTTTGGGATTGACCCCTGCTATACCAGCGATGAGGAAGTACGTGGTAGTGAGATCGAAGACGGAAGAGTGAACAAGAGAGCTAATGGTGAGCGCTGCATTGATTTCGGCTTCTCCAGTTGTAAGCTGGCAGATGTTACCATCGCTCGTGCAATGTGCGTTGGGAAATATAGGAGAAAACCCGGGAACTGTGATGTTCTGAGCTAGAATATCGAACTCCGGGATTCCATACCATAACCCGGCCTCTCTGGAGTACTAAGAGTCCAGAATTCAATGATGACTGAGAAAAGACAATTTGAGAACTGACCAGCGATATAATAAACACCTTAGGCTTGATCTTCTCTGGCTCTTTGCCACAAGACGATGGGAGGGCAGACCTGGCCTCCGGACGAGAGATAACATTGCGAGTTAATTGATTTGAGCAAGCCGAGGGAATGATCAGCGCTAAAAGCTGAATGATCAAGGTAGTTGGGAGGTACACCATACTAGCAACGGAGACGGCAGTTCACTGATAGTCATGCAAGCCTTTTATATACTACGCTGTCCACCTTTCATTCTACTGTGTCGAAAATAGTCATAGCTTTGGACTATTCAACTTTGAATAACATCCTTGAGCAATTCAGGGGCATGAATACCAAATGCTTGACCATCGTTTCGGCTAACGTCACGGGGTGTCCCTTAGTGAGGTTAATGTGTCACGGCATGCTGCGCCCCAAATTTATCTTATTAGGGGTAGTTTTCTGAAGTTTTCCCCTGATTAGTCTCGTAAGGTCCTCGGGAGGGTGCTTATGTGAGTCTAACACACCGCTGACAACGGAGAGGATACCACAGTTGCTGGACCGAGTCTGACAGACTAAAGGACAGCGTAAAAAGCCTCAGAGTCCGTCCCAAATTGAGAGAGAACAACTGAGGCTGAAAGACCTTGTCAATGCGAATGTATTGTTCGTGATCATGTGACCGTGTAATCAGCCGACCCGATCCCGGTCAACAACAGTTATAACCCCAGCTATGTCTACAAAATAGCCACTCGCATGTAAACCCTATAAACAAGACTATGTGACGTAGCTTAATGTACCTGAGCCACGTACCAGACAATACACAGTACACGTTGTGGCACATGGACCTGTAATGGTGAATTGCAAGCCACGCATCAGGTATATCAGGCAGACGGCATACATGCCATATATGAGCATATTTGATTATATACATACCCTTTGCATTAGATGGATATTTCGACACAATTGAATGTGTTCAAATAAAATCTATTTGTTAGCACGATAATACAGCCCACGGTACTATAGCAAACAGTGGCAACAATGACGGGACACAAGCAATAGGGAAGACACCATCAAGCTATCTGACTCCCTCTTCTTTGACTTGCGCCAAGAATTTGAGTTGTGAGGATGAGGCGCTTGAGTTTGAATTTCGGAGGATCGTGAGAACGGTCGTCATCGCTACAGTCGTTGTTAACATTATTGTTGACTTTGTGCGTCAATTTCGGGAGCGAGATATGACCCATGGTGGATAAGGTCGTGGTTGTGATGATGAGTTCTAGTCCAATGGAGTAGAATTATGTTCAACGTCATAACGTATAACCCCTCAAGACCCGTGAACTTTACTAATCCACATACATTTCGACAAAGCATGCATGGCGCAATAGTACCTTTGCTGCTGCATGACAACAGATAACGAGAATTAAACTACTATAATGACACAGAGCCACGCGTTACTCTGTCAGATCAAGGTGGATGAGACACTGTGGCTGAGGACAATAATGCCAGGATGAATGATGATCGATGATGAGGGGCAGACATAGAATTTCTGACTATAAATGTAGGCCGCCTCAAGTAGATTTTCAACAGCTATTGGCTCAGGTAAAAACCATCGTAAGAGTATACCGTTTGCCAGAAATATAGAAAAATGTTTAAACACTATAGAATAGCACCCCTGTAATGATCCTTTTCTGTAAAATCATATCTTATGACCCCTATAATGACTCTCTACGTAGAACCACATCTCATGATAACCCATCCTTTTTGGCTTCTACGGATATGGATTATAAGAGGTTTCATTGCAATCCACAGATCTCAATACGTGACTTACGAAAGATTCCAGGCCAAACCCAGAGCTTCCACCCCTCTCATAACCCATGCCTTCTGTAATGCCATTGAAGGGAAGAAGCACTGAAAAGCCTCTGTTCTGCTCACTGCAATTGGAGAAACGCAGTCATACTCTCCAGAAAAAGCTTCTTCGTACCTCAGGCCTCAATCCTTGCTAGACAGTACTGGCTAGATGAGCTATCGAGGCAGGATTCTGTACAAAGCGCATGCCTTAATTTGGACTGAACAACCAAAGCCACCCGACACGATACCGCTGACAATTCGAAATGCATAGACATATATTCTGAAACTTTCTTCTCAAGCTCGTACAGACAGCCAGTCTCAAGCCAACCAAATCAATCACTCGCAGATGAACCCCACGTAGGTTTGAAAGAAAGCGCTAGTCACTGCCTCTCATTTGAACGCACCGTATACAATTACCACAATGACACGATGATGAAATATATGTATTTCCAGGAAACCCGGTTGTCTAAATATGGTTATCCCGTTAGACAGAAGAATCTTTTGGACTCTCAGATTCGAGCTGCTCCTGGCGTTGTCGGAAATAATGTCGCCATTCTGCCGCGCCAGGTTTCACCAGCTCAAGAACAGACTGGCGAAATTGGGCCAAAGTTGAACCCTGTCCTGGCTGTCCCTCTGTAATGAGCTGTGTGTGAGATGCATTAGACGAAGGAATGATCAATAGATAGTGTTATACATACTTCTCAGTGGTCGTGAGCAACCTTCTTCGATCGAACCATGTCACACCTGAGGAGTCAGAGGCATTCTGACACAGATCCCCCGGAAGGATGGCATACCTGCCACGCATATCAACACTTACAGGATGAACAAGAAATGGTATCCTGAATCTTTGAGGCAATTGCGAGGTTCATAAATTGGATACCACGATATATTAGTGGAATTGTGCTTCTTCAGTGTCCAATTTTTGCCGAGGGTTGTACTAAGGGTTTCGCCACTCCGGGGATGGCAAATATTCCTGGAAGTCTCGCCCACGACACTAGCTGCTTCGACCTCGTCATATAACGAGCCTCTAGACCTGATATCGTATCCAGACCTGTGCCGTACTTATAAAATACCTTTTTTTATATGGTTACAAGTTTCCATCCATGAGCAGAGCATACATGTAGAGCATACGCCAAAGGTGTGTCGGAACATGTCATGGAGAACAACTACGCAGGTCCTGTTCAGGGTGGTTGAAAATTGCGAGCCATCCGTTATTTGGTCTCCGCAGTCAAGTCATTGAGTCTCACCAAGTCTGTTGGGCTTCACCACACCCGCAAACACATTGTCCACGTGTGATAAGGTTGCTTCCTTTCTGAATAACTGCATATACATCACTTCTACACTTGGAGACAGCACACTCATCCGCACTGCTCGGCTCAAGCCAAGACCGGCGCGCAATATGCCAATGCTACTGAGGGTTCAAACCACGTGAGAACACCTCCGATATATCAGGATCCTTTTTTTTTTTTATTTTATCCATTAACCGCTGGGGCTGTGCCCTATGTCGGAATCTACCATGTATCTAAAACTCTACGTATATATCCTGTCTTTGCATTTACTCCCTGTTCGACCTTTGGTGTTTCGCCCGGAATCGGGCTGGTGACCATATTATGCCTCTGTGAGGCGAATCTAAGAGAACGGAAACGTGAATTAGTGTGTGTTGTACAGGAGGGAGTCTCTGGTGTTCCGCTCGGTTTCGTTAAGCTCTTGGTCTCTTCTTCTTCCTCTTTGGTTTGGTCTCTTCATTTGGCTCTGCGATCATCAGGTCTCCATATGGTCTCTCGAATCGCTTTGTTGCATGAATGTATTGGAACAGTGGCTTCGCATTGTCTGGGTTGTTCAGCAGCATCTCTAGTGTGCATGTTGCTGGTCGAATTGCTTCGTGCAGCCCTCTCTGTTGCTGTGCATATGCTTCGCACTCAATTAAGAAGTGTGTAACTGTCTCATTGCCGCGCTGACAGACATTGCATTTTGGTGATTCGACTTTTGCTATCTTGTGCAGGTACTGGTTCAGCAGGCAATGTCCCGTTCGCGTTTGGACTAGTAGGGATGCCTGCCTTATTGGGATCCCTGTGAGGTATTGGATGATGCTAAATGTCTTTGGCATGCTTGGATCGATGGCTTTGATTCTCTCAAATCTTGGTGACCGTTGTATTTTGTCCTCTGCCTCTACCCTCCACCTCTTCTTGTGCTTGGCTATAATGGCTGCTTTTGATGCTTTCAAGGGCTTGTGTAGTCTTGGAAGTCCCCCCAGGTCTGTCTCTTTGCCCTCCGCAGCTTTCCTTGCTTCCTTGTCTGTGCACTCATTGCCTGGGATGCCTGCATGTTCAGGTGTCCAGTAGATATTTAGCTCAATGTTACCATCAATTCACTTGACTCTCTGGATTCCATCCAATACTTTGTCCACCAAGTACCTTGCTGATCCCCTTCCTGTTGCCTACAGTGCCTTTATTCCTGCTTGGTTGTCAGTGTCTAGTGTTGCCATGCTTATCCTTTCCCTCCCTCTCATCTCCCTTTTGAGTAGTTCCAGCCCTAATGCCTGTCCAACACATCCCCCCTCAAAGACCATGTGCCTCTTATCACTCCCTAAGCATCTCCTTAGAACCTTTGCTCCTCCTTGGAAGCCCCTGTACAACACTGCTGCTGCTCCAATTTTCCCTTTGTAGCCTGATCTATCTGTGTATATTTGCACATCAGCTTTATTCCTTGCCTCCCATTGTTTTGCCTCCTCTATTTCCTTGTCAATGTCAATTTCCACAGGACACCTCCAGTCTGGTGGCAGTTGGATTGTTTCAATTGTCTCCATTCCTCCAGGGTGTTTGCCTAGTGCCTGCATGATGATATGCAGTGGAGTCCTTGACAAATGTGGCTGTTCTTTTTTCTGGGCCATGGAGTGGGTGTTGATAAGACCCATCTGTCACTGAGTACAGTTACTGACATCTCTGACTATCTTATTGGGACAGCACATGACCTGGGGATCAGCACAAGATTTGCACAAGACCTTAGTGACCATGGGAATTTTTGGATTATGAGCATTTATCATGTGGGGCCTAGACTATACATCTAGAACAACTTTGCCAAAAGCCCCCTTAGCAACATTTGTTAGTGACAATCCATAGCAACATAGGCCCTTCACTTTTAAAAGAAACATATTGACATGTGACTTCTTGGACCCTTCATTTTTCTTGATTACTAACATACTTGGACAGTGTCTACACTTCAGATACTGATGTTTAGTATGCTCTTTATTTTCATTTTGACACATAGTATGTACTTTTTGACATTGGATACTTACATTTGGTTACCATCTTGACACCCAGCATGCATTTTGGCAGACACCATTACCTGCAGTAACTGTCTCTCTTTTTAGGCTACATTACTTACAAACAGTATAAATACCCCCTGTACATACCTAGTGAAAAAACAAAGAAATGGGTAGAGCAACCCCAAGTACTTGTCCCTCAGTATCTCTCTGCCTCAGAACTCATTCTTGTTCATTCTTACTCTCATTAACGGCTTAGCAACAAGCCTTAGCAAACTCATCCTTAATTCAGCATGGTACTAAGTACAGGTGCCCTTTGTGTTTTAGTGTCTTAGCAACATTAGCAACTATGGCTAGCAACAAGTCTTGTGTGTCCCATTGTTTACTCCCTTGATAACTTACATTCTTGTTTCTGTGTTCTTCCTTATTGCTAGGTTTTACCTACCTTAGCAACATCTTCTTAGCAATTATTTGCCTAGTGACATGTTCTTAACCCCTTTCCCACTTAGCAACTTCTGTTTACCTTACCAATATCACCATCATATATTGTTTTACCTTCTACTCCAATTCTGTTTTTGTCTAATGACTTAGACCAACATTAGTGACTCTTTTTACTTGCACCCCTTTTCATTCTACAGCTCTTGTTCTCTAGGACAATTACTGACTTGCCCTCACCCACATCCTACTGCTAGCTACCCTATCTGGTTGCCAGTGCATTCTAGGTCTTTCCTTCTGGTTTTCTGTATGGCAGCTAGGTAGTATAGAAGCACATCAGTGTATATCTAGGAGTGTTGCTATCTATGGCTACTGCCAATACACATGCCTTTTTTACTTTGATACTTATTGGCATTGGCCCTGCATGTGTGTCAAGTAGGTCATTGAGTGTTGACCTAAGCATTCCTGTTATCTGTAGTGCATTCAGCCTCTGTACTCTGCCCATCTTGCCAAGGAAGTTCTGGGATCCCTTGACCAGCACTCCATTTGTTTCTATATCTGGGGCACACCATATGTACACCACATATATCATGCTTAGTACTACCACTGCCTCATACAGGCAATGTGCCTGTTCTCCCTTCATCCCTCCATTAACTTTTATTAGGCATCTGGCTTGTATAGATATTGCTGTTCCTTTTCCCTGTACATATGCTGCCTACTTAGTGAATCTCAGCTCCTAGTCCAGAATGATGCTAAGAAATTTGTGTGAGGTCTGCATCTGTATGTCCATGCCATTGACTAAGATTGCTGGTTGCTTTACTGGTTGTGTTTTTCTCCCTTTTCCTCCCTCTTTCTCCCTCTGCCTGGAAAATCCCATTCCCACAAACTTCTTGACTTTATATATTGAGAAGTATTTTTCTGCCCATGCCCTTACTTCTCTCCC
>JABCKS010000073.1:0-23029 GCA_018851325.1 Termitomyces sp. DKA19
GGGGGGGGGGGGGGGGGGGGGGGGGGGGGGGGGGGGCGGGCGGGGGGGGGGGGGGGGGGGGGGGGGGGGGGGGGGGGCGGGAGGTATGAGAGGACAGGACGGACTCACGCTGAGGATGACTCTGCACTCTGGGGACTCGTCTGTGCCGGGCGGGAGGGCGTCGATGTCGAGGGCGCCGTCGATGCCGAGATTCATGGAGGCGACGCTCTCGTGCTCCTCGATCTGTGCGCGGATTTGGTTGGCGACGGTGTCGGCCCAGGGGGTGAGAGGCAGGTCGAGGTCATTGCAGAAGGTGCGGGCGAAAGATTCGGGCTTGATGAGGGACTCGTTGAGGTTCCAGACGAAGCAGTCGCGGATTCTGTGGGAATCTGTCTCGAATTCGACGCGGATGGGGATGAGGGAGGAGGGGTTGGAGGCGTGTTTTTGCATGACGTCCTGTGTTCTGGGGGAGAATGAGGTGTGGGGTGGGGAAGGAGGGCAGGAAGAACGCACGGATAGACATGTTGAGTGGGCAGGATGTGCCTTGAGTTGACAAACTTGGCAGGGGGCACCATGGCCAGATAGCTCTGATCGAGGTCTGGCTTTTGTGGGGCGGGGGGCGGGTGGGGGGTGGCGGACGGGCGACTGGTGTGCCTGAGGGAGGTGCGTGTGCCGCCGCTGGCGACAAAGTCAGAGTCGTCAGAGTCGACAGCACCGGGATCGGGCAGCTCGTCGGCAGAGCCTGGGTCGGCGTAGTTGACGACGGCAGCGCGGCGGGCAGTGGAGCGGGTGGCGAGGGGGGCGGTGGAGGTGGAGGGGAAGATGGGCTGGATGAGGAGGGTGGCGCCTGTGCGGAGGCGGGAGGCATATGCGGACGAGAGGGCCTGGGGCGCTGTTGGGAGGGGCGGGCGGGGGGGATTGGGGGCGACGACGGGGACGGGGACAGGGGCGGGCTGCTGCGGGTAGAGGGGCGTGGGATAGACGGCGGGGGGCTGGGGGAGGCCGGTGGGACGGGTTGTGCGGGCGCGTGTGGGGCGGGCTTGGGTGGCGGGCCAGGTGTGGATGTATCCTGCGGCGGGGGCGGCACCTCGGGCAGGGGCGGCATACGACGAGAGCTGCGAGATTGTCTGGCGCAGCTGCATGTCCGTCATTGTGTTGTACGCCGACGCAGGCGGCAGTGCCATTGCAAAACCCGAGGACGTCCGATGACGTATTCCATTTCAGGTAAAACGTTACACATTGTTACATGTCACGTTACATGTCACCGTATTCGCACGCACCACTCCTTGCTCCCCACTCCCTACCGCACCACGCACGGCACTCCCTGCTCCCCACTCCCTGCTCCCCATCTCCACCAGCCGCGAGCACGCACGTGCAAACGCAAACACCTCTTCCTCCCCCGTGAACATCGAGCTCGCCCCCACCGCTTCCCCCGACAGCCCCTGCCCCAGTGTCAGTCCGTGCTGCATCGACACCCACTCACTCACCAAATCATCCATCACGCTGCGCATGTCGTCCGAGATCCCCTGCCCCCCCGGCCCGTCCTCGTCCGAAAATACCCTGTGGATTGGCACTTCTGATGTCACGAACAGTTTCGTCTGTCAATCACGTCAGCTCCCTGCCAACACCACATGAACAAACAAACATGGCTCTCGTAGCACGCTGCGCCCCGTCAGCACAGTCATCACTGTCCACAGAGCGTCACACACCGTCAATAAACGTAATGAACCTCCGCGCCTGCAATCTCTGTTGGACAGACCCACGTCATCGACTTCAAAACACACCTTGTCCTTGCTCTCCATTCCCATCTTCGGCACATCTAGTACGAATATCGTCCCAAACTTCCGCGTAACCTCTACATAATCCGCAGCGCTCAACGCCTGCCCGCACAGCTCCTCAAATCTAAACTTTGCAATCTTGCTCGTGCTCTCCGGTATCGTGATCGTCCTTCCCCATGTATTCAGCCTTCGATTGCGAATCGGCCCATCCGCCGCATCTGTCCTCGTCAGTGTCCTGAACACCTTTTCAATCTCTCGACCATTTTCGGGCGTCAGGGGATCATAGTAGACGTGAGAGAGTGCCCGCGGTATCCGTCGGTAGTCTGCATATTCCCAATAAACACGGGTCCATTCTATGGCACGAGACAAACCTGTTCCAGAGTCAAGGTCCGTCACCTCAAGTTGCGACTTGAGCAGCTCGATCGCAGGAACGAAGCTCGAGCGCTGTATGCCGTTCTTGTACAGGTCATCGGGATGCCGGCTGACAAAATCCTAGTCAATCTAGCAACCAAAGCCCAACGGCCTCCTTACTTGGATGTCATCACGCACACGACACCAAAGTTCACCATCGTTTCCAGCAGTCGTCGAAGTATCATCGCATCCGCAATATCCGTCACCTATAACAAACAATGTAAGGCCCTCGACTCCAATCCACCAAACAATCCCCGACCCACCTGGAACTCGTCAAAACACAAAACACAAGCCTCGTTCGCCAGATCCCTGGCTACAGGCAGAATCGGGTTGCCCCCATCCAATCCCATCGCAATCTTCGCCGCGTGCACGCGCTTATGAACGTCGATCATGAACGCATGGAAATGCACTCTCCGTTTCCGCGTCATCGATGCCGGGAGTGTCTTGTAGAACAGATCCATCAACATCGTCTTCCCAGTACCCACATCACCGTACAAATAGAGTCCCTTTGGCGCATTCTCCGGAGGCAAAGTCGGGAGCCGCACGTTTCGTGTGAAGAGGCGGGACAGCTGCAGTGCATTAGCGTATACGATCGTGTACCCGTATCTAGCACACGCACGAGGGAACTCGGGAGCTGCACGTTTCGTGTGAAGAGGCGGGACAGCTGCAGTGCATTAGCGTATACGATCGTGTACCCGTATCTAGCACACGCACGAGGGAACTCGGCCGCGCCACGTCTCGTATCATCGGAGGGTTATAGTCGATTAGCTTGTCGTGCAAGTCCTGTAGATTCTGAATGATCCGTGTCTGGTGTTCGTCCCCGCGTAACACTCCAGCCGCAATGAGTCTCTGGTACTCGCCTATAGGCGTCACGCCTACGAATCGTGAGCAAAAAAAAAACCCCATCACAATGACAGAAATCTCAACCTGTTGTCGATTTCTCCGGCATGCGATACGAGACGGGCGCACCGCGCGTCCCGAACAAGGTCTGCTCGCCGACATTGCGCGCACTCTCGACGGCCAACGACGAGTCGAACCTTTGCGTGATCACGCCAGGACGGCACGGGCGGGGTGTAGATCCTCCTCGCTGACGCTGATGGACGATGGTCGAGCGTGCCGACGATACGAGCCGCGGAGTGAGAATCAGAACGGACCGCGCGTGCGTGGGTTTCATCGCGGAAAGTTGCTTAGAGTGTGCGTTTTTGAGCCGACGACTTGCCCCCAGCCCTTTGAGTGGTAGTAGTCTGCAGTAAGCCGACAAATGCAAACCCTGAAAAGGAGACGGGTGATCGACCGGCGGACCGGATCTTGCCCTCGTCCCGGCCGTTTCCAGCTCATTGTGATGGACGACAGCGAGAACGCCAGCGACAGCAAGAACGACAGTGACAACGACAGCAAGAACGACAGCGACATTGACATCGACAACGACAACGACAACGACAACGACATCGACAACGACATCGACAGCAAGAACGACATCGACAACGCCAGCGACAACGACAACGACAACGACAACGACAACGCCAGCGACAACGACAACGAGGCGTACATCTTGCTGCTTCTCTCCGACAGCAGCCTCCCAACGGGGTCCTTCGTCGCGTCCTCGGGGCTCGAGTCCTACCTCACCCACGGAGTCTCGTCCACCTCCCCCACGTCAACAATCACCAACTTTGTCCAGGACAGCTTAGGCGCCTACGCGCGCAGCGCACTCCCGTTCGTCTCCGACGGACATCGCGTCGTCGACTCTTTCAAGCGGCGGCGGTCGATGACGATGATGAAAGGGGACTCTGACAGGGACAGGGCTCTCAGGGATCTGGCCGCTCTCGACGATTTATACAACGTCATGACGCTCAACCACGTCGCGCGACGGGCTTCCAAATCACAGGGGGTGGCCCTTCTTACACTCTATTCGAAGGGTTTCTCCCGGCCTTCCGTGGCAGGCCCCTCGTCCGATCGCGATTCCCATTTGATGGACTTGCTTGACAAGTTCAAGCTGATGACTCGGAGAGAGGAAACCTACGGCCATCTTCCCATATCCTGGGGAGCTCTCACTGCTGCTCTTGGATTATCACTAGGTCTGTTATCATCTCACACTCTGCGCGCCCAGAGAGAAAGCTGAATAGATACGTTGAAGAGCGTGCCCAATACCTTCATCTTTTTCTCCATGCCCGCAGCCTCTTGTCGGCAGCTGTCCGTCTCAACGACATCGGGCCTTATTTAGCACAACAGCTTCTGATGCACACAGTCAGACCGATGATCACACGCGAAGCCTTGCGGTGCAAGGATTTGCACTCTGGTATCTTGGAAGGAACAACAAACGACTTTGATGACAAAATACACGGCCCGGCAAATACATGGCCTCTGGGAGAAATCCTTGCTGCTCGCCATGACTTGCAGCACTCCCGTATATTCAACAGCTAGGGTTGCCGGGGTCAGACGTATATTGATCATGAGGACGCAGTGAGAGCTAATCTGGACGATACTTCTGCTTGGGACCGTACGAGGTTGGCAAGGTAGGAAATCATAAGGGTATCCTGGTTCATATTTAGACGATATGCCGTTATTCAGTCGGAAATCACCACAACACACCTGGAGACTAGCGTTGAATCCGCTCTTGTCAAGACCATTTGTGCTGGCACCCAGTGTATCCATAAGGTAACGCCCGATCGCAGCGTCACCTTTGACTTTGCCAGATAAAACCGCCTGGACATACGTCAGGACGCGGTCGAGCATGCACTGGACGGTGTTGATAGATTGTTCCAGTATATCGAGGTCAGACATCGGTTGATTGGATGATGCGTTTGGCGAGGCTGCCGTTTTTGCGAGCAAATCAACTACGGTTGGAAATGAGTATCTTGTCGCACAAGAGAGCAACGAAAGAATCTTACGGCCACTGCGTTCCGCATCTAGGAAACGAATCTCAACAGGTACGGGCACAAAGACGCAGTTTTCGGGTTTGGGGAAGACGCCGACGGGAGAGCTTGAAAATAATTAGACAGAGCAACGGCTTCTCAAAAGATTATATACCTGACATATGCAGAGACACCAGCCCGTTCACCTTCTATACCCGTGTTGATCGCAATGTGGATCGCCGGGTTGGGCGCAGTTTCTTGCGTGTAAAAGTTTTGGATAAGCGCAGAGTATGTGTTCAGGTTCGATCCAGTCGAGTACCTAGACCATGCCAATTCCCACACAATCCCAATCAGCAATACAGAAAAACGACACACACCATCCGACAATGACCTCTTTCGGGTTGATCTTATGGTGCAGATCGTACACTCCCCGGTGGTACTCCATGTCCACGGCGACCTGCTCGCTTGTCTCGCTGTGGAGCACCGCGAACGCAGACTTGACCTCGACCTCCGTGTCCGTCCGCGTCCCGAGCAGCGTCCCAATCACTCTGGGTTGGTTATCCCCACGGCGGAGGTAGTGGTCGAGAATCGAGAACAAGGCGACGGGGTGGACTGTCACGCTCGTCGGTGTACGCCTAGTATATCTTGATTGTTGGTTCCGCGGAAAGAAAAAGTGAGGACGTACGGGACATTGGACGCAGACGCGGTGGATGGCGTGTGGATGTGCACTGCAGAGGATGATGGGCCCAGAGGCATCTTCTTTTATTTTTTTGGGGGCTGGACAAGACTTTCGTTTCGAGAGATGCGCACTTGATCCAAAAATGATGTTCGGCAATTGCCGCACGTGTCTTTTAACCTGTTCTTCTACCCTCCGAAAAAAACTAGGTTTCTTTTCCAATGCCGTCTGAAGAGAACAAGGTGCGTCTTCTCGGTCTCCTACACACTTGCTTGTAGACTCAACGGACTTCTATAGGAAAGAATCGCAAAGGTTATCGAAATTGGCCGTGTATGTTTCTCGAACGGAGACGTGGTGACACCGTACTCATCAAGTTCGACCTATAGAACGTCCTTCACTACGGCTGGATACCTCTTATAATCTACGTCGGCTTCACACGTAGTAACCCCCAGCCCTCACTCATCAAGTGCGTAACATCTACCCTAGGTGCCCTTCTCTTTCTGACGGAATCATCAGGTTGATCAGCCCTCTTGCATAAACCCCTTGTATTTTAGCTTAATGCTTAAGGACATAGCATCAAAATAGACCTATTTCACCCTCCAACAATCTCTCCTGCAAAGTTTTCTTCTGACCACGATACATGTCCCCATCTTACACGTATTAATGCTTGTGAGTTCCATTTCTTATGACAATACATGATTTTATACGTCGTGGTGGTGCACCTGGTGTACCCTGACTCACCTGCAACATGGTGCGATGCGCACTCTGGTGTAACCGCCGTTCAGTGCTGGTTTATCTGCTCGTGCTTGCATGAGGATTTGACAAGGCCAGATATGACCGTTTTTTTCTTCCTTTCCTTTCGTGACTGAGGACGAACGATCACTCACATGGTGCAGATCGATGTAATATGCAAGTCAAACTCGATTGCTTGGTCGGTAATGGAATGGTAAGGATGAGTGGAACCGATTCTCTCCAGACGCGCGGCAATCGGTAGGTTTGGATACTCCAGAAAGTTACCTCAAGTCTTCTTGGAATTTTTTCACTGTTTGAGAAGGGAAAGAATGGGGATTCCTCCTGGACTTGATTTTATACAGCCGTCTCATTGGTCAAGGATGTGGAGCCAAAATCGGAGACGTCGAGGATATGTTTTACACAGCATATTGGTGCTTTATTTCGCATGGGTACCGCTCCCTTTGCAGCTTACTGGACTGATATCATCACACCTCTTGTGTCATTCCGTTTTCTTTGTGATTCATCCTCAATATCGTGTGAGCCGCGGGAGTGACGATATGCTCGAAGACAAGATAAACATAGATTGACGGGCAAGATGACCTGACTAATTACAGAATAAGGTACCGGAATTTGACGGAGCTTGAAGCACCCGCAGGGTATGGAGCCTTCTTTCAATACGTGATGTCTTCCTTTTCCCAAGAAGGTTCTTGCTAGAAACTCCTTGGTATCGGTTCGCCTGGCTTCTGGAGATGCTTGCCGCGAAGTATCGCCCAAGTAGGACATATGAGGTATTATCCTCTCCCGCGGGTCGGCGGCCGTGAAAATCATACCTAAACATCGGAAAAAGCAGCAAATTATAGATAGATTCTTCTTAGATCTGACGCGCCAGTTATGCGTTTGCATATGGGACAGAGCTTTGTTGAACCAAGACAGCGCAGCCAACATTCTCGGCAGCAAGTGTGCCAGCATCCTGTCGAGACTGTCGGTTCATTGTAAGGGTCGATACATATTCGACAAAGCAACGATGTCGATGGCGCGACGCGCATAGACTCCTACAAATTCTTCAAGAAATGCGGTTGATTGAGAACACGCCAATCTCACCAGCTGCTTGATCTTGTTCTCGAGTGCAGTAATCATGGAAACTTTGTCACCACGCTTTTTGGCTGCCAAGACTGCGAGGTCCATTTTGTCCGTTTCGCTCAGCCCCAAAACCTCCTCCATCTTGGCTTTAGTCTTGTCCAGTTCCGTACCAGACGCGTTCCGTACTACCTTTCCTTCAGCAATAAGCTCACGCAATGTTTGATGTGTCCGTTGCGCATGACTTTCTTCTTCATTTTCCTCGATTTCCACGTCGTCATCTTCATTCACCCCTGCACGGGAAAAAGAGACCGGCAAGACGTCTCCTTCTGTAAATTGGATGTCCCCAAAGCCATCGTCCCCATCTATATCGACATCGTCTTCTATGTCTTGCTCGTCGCGGTTTCGTGTGTGGAAACCAGTCCCTGTCATGATGGTCTACCCACGTTGTTTAATGACCATGGGCAAAGATACTACACACCTCGGACACTGCCAACATGACCAGCAGCTCCATCTGCGTGAAACGACTCTTCCCAGACTTCCTCTTCCGCTCCTTGTTCTTCCAAGGCGCGAAGTCTTTCTTCCTCTGACCTCCTGCTTTCGTTTGCCAGGCATGCATCAACATGGGCGTCTAGAACGTCTTGGTCGCCCCTGACAGTGGTTAAGCACACAGGACAGACAATCTCTTCTCCTCGTGACACACTTTCCTTCCCTCTTTCATCCTCGCGCCCCAATTCCCGAAATTGAGTATGACGTCGTTTTCGATGACGTTTGATAGCCTGGATCATCTTTTCCGCCTCTTGCGTCGTACCAGCACATCTTGACTTTCGAGCTTTCTGAGAGGACCTCGCGCTTCGCAAGCTTGGTCCAGGACTAAGAGACACCTCAGAAAGGAGTCGGACGTAAGAGGGTCGATCGATTTACCCATAATCTGGTTCTTCATAAATTGCCTCCATTGACCCTACTTGGTCAAATATGGTATTCAGCCGCTGTGACTCCAACTCAGCGTGCGTAGCGAGCAGGCGAACAGGAAGAACTTCGTCGCAGACTGGACAGACTCTTGTCTCTGCGCGTTTAGCTTCAAGGACTTCGCGTTAATTGAAGACAACGCCTGGTAGTCACCTACGTACGTTTCTTCACCCTCGGTGTACTCGAGCCGGCGACGGGAGTAGAAGAATGAGACGACAAAACCTCTTGTTCTTCGACATGTACTCTTTTCTTACCTCTGAGATAGCCAAGTCCGTAAATGTTTACGATCAATTAGGTATGACCAGCCAAACGCACTTTGACGACATCGAAACGGCCATTGCACATGCGACCCTCTAATGTGAGAACTTCCCAAGAATATATTCCCCGTACTCGCAAACGTCCTTTGGGCAATTTTTGGATGGATCGCGAATGACACCGTTGGATGGAGGATAGTTTAGATTTGATACACGTGATCAGTCGCGTCGCGTAATCTTGAGCAAACACAGTTTTGACCCAAACCATCATATCATAGTTAGTCCTTCCCGAACGCCTCGGCTTCATCCTACATACTCAAAGCCCAAATGGTTTCTGCAAGTCTTCACCAGTTTCACTTGTTTTATCGTACATCTCAGGTCCGTATTGAATGGCATTTGTATTGGATATATGCGTTACATTTTCCTGGAAGGGCAACTCGATTCTGAAGGAGGCACTATCTTTGATACCAAAAATCTGCAGCATGATCTCCTTCATGACGAATCAGCATGCTAACCCAAGAAGCGGAGTGTTCAGAGTTATACGACATGCCTTCTCAGACAGAAGTATCGTAGTACAGGACAAGCATGACTGTCAATCATCCGGCGTACACCCGAAAGATGAAATTTTCTTGATTTTCCGAGGGAGACTTATGTTTACCAGTTCAACTTCTATATTCGCTTGCGTTCAATGTTGATGCAACATTGTCACTGCCAACCATAACCAAGCTATTGACTGGTTCGAGTTTCAAACCGTGTGATACAGATTGGCCTGAACATTGATCCATTCAGGAGCACGTTGAAATCCGTTCCAGAGGTTGGATTCCCTTCGATGCAGCTGAGTGATGGCAGATCTCAGCTTGACGCATGTTATTGGCTTCTCACGGTGTCCACTCACTAGACATCTTCACCCCGAGACGCCGTATGCTGACCTTAGCCCGTAACGTCAACTGCTTCCCGCCATCGACTGGATTAGAATGTTCCTTTGACAGAAAGCTGACCAACGAGTTGGCGAAGTACTTGAAGATGAATGAATGGCAAGCTCAAGCTGCTCGATCTCCATCGTCTTAATGCACGAAGCCCTATCCTGATTTCTATCTGAACTACTGGTCTCGCACCTAACACGCAACGCTCTACTTGAGTTCTTTTCGGAAGATACCGGCTTGATCGGAACAATTATGGTCGCGCACATACCAAAGTTGTTCGGTGCTAGCATCGCTAGCATCGGTTACAAAGAGGTACGAACATAGATCATCATATTCCTTTCGAAATGAGTTCATCTTTGGGAACATCTCAGGTTCTCTATCAGTAGTCCATCTTTCTTTTTCGACAGGATGCAAAGGTGACCTTCATGATCCCCTTTTGGTGATGTCAGCGAGCGGCTCTGCGTAGGATATACTTGAAGCCTTTCCAAATTGATATCAAGAATGCAAACTCATGGGCTTTGATAAGCTCGTATATGGTAGAAACCTTTGCAATGTTCTGTCCTCAATGAAAGTTCGAGGTAAAACATGTCGACATTCTGAGAGCAAAAGATCGCTGGACAATATCCTAAGAAAGAAAAATCTTTATGGTTCAAATCTTGACTCTTTGTTTTTGCAAGAAGCGGGGTACTAAAGGTATGCTTTAGATTTTTTACCGTGCATGTCAATTACAATCGACGACAGGTTGGTCATGAGTGACTGGCGTCAAGCCTTCCAAGCTGCTAAAGCTGGTTTGATCTGGAAATGCCGTATGTGTGAAAGTTTGCGTAGATGGCTCTATCTGATACGACAGTAGACCTTCGCCTTTCCGCACAAAAGCCGCCCTCGAACGTTCAAGCGATCATTGCTGAGAACGTGGCCGAAAATCACGACATGTTTTAGCAAATCCAAGCTGTAATTCCAAACTAATTGTTGGACCCAATACTAAATGTGCTATGATTTCGAGTGTACACGGGTCCCATCTGTTTCGACGGTCTCCACTCTCAAGAGTACAATTTCCGCCCTTAAGGACTCCGTGGATCAGTCAAATACACATCGGGGCTACTTCACAAAGAATATCTCCCTGTCCTCGATCCTTATGTTTTGAAACGGTCGATCAGAGTTTTGGAATTGCCAACACTATTAACACGACTCCCGACTTCTTGTCTCCCCTAAAGCTGACGGTCTGGTCGACTTCGACATCTGAGACAAATTGCTTCACGATGGATGGCATTGCGAGTGGTTATTTGTTTTGCACATCCGACAAATCCGACATTCAATACTCATATTACGCTACGTAGGATGTCTACTAAGATGATGGTCAGCACCTCGTGACCCTAGTCTGCAACAATCCCTTGATCCATCCTATAGTTCACCACCAACTTCTCGCTTGATCACGGTGGCGGTTGGGAGCTTGGTCTCAGTTTCGCGGGTCCTGGAAATCTCCTTGAAACCCGTCATTGACCTCAGCCAATCGGCTCCTAGGTAATCATTCTTTGGTCCAGGACATCGGATGTATGGACTGTAGTGAAGAATCTCAAGGTTGGATGTTCATATGAACTGGAACTCGATTGAGCAACGCTGAGTTTGCTGCTAGAGGCAGTCCTTCCGTGTGCTGGTGCACACCTTGAAAGTCATGCGCCAAATTCGGACAGACGGAGGCATAGCGAAGCCGTTAAGTTGGCGGAAGACGCAAATGGTAGACGTCTCGCCTGACTATAACACGCTTTCTGGATCTGTTCCCAAGACGGACAGCTGCTATCCTGGTTGTTGGTCTCAATCACGAGTACCTTAGGTCCAATCTCGCTTTTATTCTAGCTCTCGATCTGTCTGTCCTGCTAGTTGGGAAAGCGAAGTGCTCGATCGAACTGACGTGGAAGATACGATAACCCATTCAAACTTAGGCTTAGGATGAAATTTGGCCTATGAGTGATACAAGCTTCTTGGTTTCACAGACGAGGTCGTCTGTCAGGTCACCCGTGCCAATCTGACACTATCGTTGTCAATCAGTCAGGTACACCCGCAGTAATTCCTTGGATTGACCGAGCAAGCAGTTCTCCAGGTAGTTAGGTAATTCCCATGATACACTTGCACTATTGTGTCACTTAGAGTCTTCACTCAGACATTTTACGGTGGCGACGAGGGCAGGAGACAGATTAGCGGATGTCCTGTCAACCCTTCTGGGAAGCTCGCTTTAACGTTTTCGTGAGCCCAGCCCAGATCAGTAGGATATCTCTGCTGACGCGAGACTTCTCGATTCCAACAGTAAGCGATCTTATGATTTGCCTTCTTATCCGTCATAAGGAGACAAAGGACAAGAATATGAGAAGTTCTTGTACAGTAGGTAAGATGCAAAGAGGATCTTTTGTCTTTTATCAAACTTATATTTCCTGGTTCATTGTGGCGTCAAAAAGATCGCTCCCCTTCTTTCCATTTAGATTTGGCCTAAACTCAGTTCGAGTATTCCAATCTCGTTGCTTCATACATCTCATGCGATACGACATTCACTGTGACTTTCGGTGTCAGAAACACAGGGAATGGATCGGGAAATTGCCCAGATCTATACGACGGATGAGGTCTCTTTTCTTACCGTCGATCCCCAACTTAGAAACCAAGGCGACACCTCAACTAGATAGAGAAGCATTAGGATTCTATGATGACCAGGCTGTATACTGGGTTGCAGGAGGAGGCAAAATCAAGGCTCATTGTTGCGTCTTCAGTGAATGTTCAATTGACTTAGGATATTGGAGCCATTACACTGTAAACTGCCTCCATGTACACTCCACCGTAGCGTTGTAAAATACGGTAATGAATGAATGAGTACATGAGAAACGGCAGTGGGCCAGACGACAGTGGGCCGAACGACGTGCTGACATCATGTCATCAGTGGTCAATCCTCCAAAACAATTTCTATGCCTTCGGTACGCGCTTGTTCAATTGCAAGATCCTGTCTTTCATGTGCGAAGTTCACCAAGGACTCTAATATGTCTCGCTGACCTGAAGAAAGTCAATCACTGGCGCCTTTGTGGCACCCTTGACACATGTAACACGCTCACCTTCAACATAATAATCTAACATGATTGTCACTTCTGGACGCACGTCGACTCGCCGATCATCACGATCTGGCGGAAGGTGGTCAAGTAACACTTGCAACATATCTAGCATTGTGCTTGCAGCGTCCAGCTGATCTTCGTAATTTGAGAACTGTGGGGTCTGTCGAACAGACATAAGGATCTCATTCCATAGTCCTTCGGCACCACGTGCCGCTCGGCCGATTTCCCATTTTTTACTGCTTCCACCTATTTTGAGGACGATAGTGTCGTCTGGGTTTTGCGGTAACGCAAAACCATACCCTAGGATAAGTTCCGAATTCGGCTTTGCTCCATAATTATTGAGAAGCTCCTGGCCTCGCAAAGTGGGATTATGAAGGACAAGGCAGACCTTCGGTATTTTTATCGAGTCAATGTCTGGGTACGAAACAACCCAGGAGACGGGTTGTTTGCGGCCATGGTTCAAGGCATCAATCCCAGGTAAAAGTACTGGCTTCGTGTCAGGTGAGAAGAGAAGCGACGGGGTTGGAGAAAGGAGGGATGAAGGGAAAGCTCGAGAAGACAGGTAAGTGGACGCAGTCAGGTAGTATTCCCTGCGCGAGAGTAAGTGAGGGTCAAAAGATTAGAAGCAATATTTTTTCTGACCAGGAAAACCTGTTTCCCCATTCCAAATTTGCTTTTGTAAACGCATTCTTGCATTGTCTCCATTCAGCTTGCCATTCTCTCTCTCGATCAAGAGTTGCTCCATATAGGTTGGTCCCCTGAAATAACTCCAATTCCAAGCGAGTGAAGTGAAGTGGTGTTCGTAATTTTGAGGCGGACGGCAAGATCTTCACGTATTCATAGTGGAGCAAGTGGCTTTCTCCGTTTCAGTCAATGCATCAGAACATGTACGTGAGGAGCACCTCGATGTCTCAAAGATCCAATGACTGCATAGATACGATGAAATCCACTGTCGTTCAGTCCAGCCGCTGGTCTCGACTTCTTTCAAGTCGAGAATCTGAAGTAGGCATCTTTGGGCCAATTCCTCCGTAATAGCCAAGTCGAAAGGGCATTCAACAACAGTTGTTTCTCCTGGGAGGTCTGATCCGGCCACGATGGACAAACCAGACGGCACTTGCAAACATCAGCTTCTCTATACAGGACGTTGACTCATGATGATCGTAATATATACCTTGCACGAATTGTGCTTGTTGATGAAACCCACCGCCGTGCTCGGCAAGCCAATTTCTAAACGAGAAAGTATTACAAGTGGTTGCCGACATGGTACTGTGATGAGACTGATGAGATCTTGTAGTCCGCCATCTGAAGAGATTCAAAGCCAGCAAGCACCCTTGTGTTCTCCGTCTCTTTCGAGTCTCCATCCCACCACTAAACTTGGACTTCAACATACCTTGATGGGTAAAGTTCCATTTCAACGAATAAAGTGAGTATCTGTCCTATTCTAACCCACCAGGATGATGTATACAAGGTTTGTTGTTTTGAAAATCGAATATCAGATATCGATATTTCTGAAAAGACACTGGTAGCTGACATGACGACAAGTCCAATTTTAATTTTTCTCACTCATTTAGAAGGCGAGATTGGACACCTGACGATCTCGACGTGCTATCAATGATAAACGACGCGAACCATGTCTTCCCGAAGAAAATCCGAAGTTTCCCTCGAGGTCTATTTTCTGCAGCCGGCTATCGGACATTGTCGCGTTGATATACATATGGATGTGTCTACTGCTTTAAATTCTTTGTGTCAGTGTGCTTTTCTGTGGTCTGCACCCCGATAATATCTCGGTATGTCTGCTCTTCGAACGCAACGAGTTATCAGCGATAAATCCTTTGTCGCCGACATTCAACATGCCACCTCCAAGGATGCCAAAGTCCTTGAGGTGCTTAATGCCGACTATGCCCTCGCCCTTTCTACTGGTCCTCAGCTTAGCCCCTATAGTTGGAGGTCCCTTCAGCTCTTTGCTATTCTCATTGTCTCTTTCATGGGTAGTTTGTCAAACGGCTTTGACGGTTCAGGTATGTATCTCAAATTTCACGATATCCGCCAAATTCCCAGCCGTTGTATTGTCTTCAGTGATGAGTGCGGTCAATGGCATGGAGTAAGGGATTTTGTCCAATCAGGTGCTCTCATATTCCTGACGCGCTAATTCTGGTTAGACAATACCTGACTTACTTCGGTATATCTGGTCTCGATGCTGGAGGGGGAGTTGGAACCAAGACTGCCATCATCTTCGGCATTGTAAGGCTGCTTTATGTTCTTGTATTGTACAGAGCTGGATTATCTCCTCGCTTCCAGTATTCAATCGGTTCTATCGTTGGTGTCCTGATTGCTGGACCTGTGGCTGATCGCTTTGGACGTCGTGGTGGAATGGTAAGTGATCTGAAGTACTTGGAAGGTCCTTTTTAAGATTCATGTTCGTCGCTGTAGGCTCTAGGCAGTTTGATCATCATCGTGGGTGCCGTAGTTGTCACCGTGGCGAAGAATACAGATTACCTGCTTGGAGGACGTTTCGTTCTCGGTTTTGGTGTCGCAATTACTACCACTGCTGCACCCGCTTATGTCGTTGAAATGTCTCCGCCTCAAGTAAGTCTCTCAGCTGGTGATTTGACCCTGAAAAATCACTATTTCCCAAGTGGCGTGGACGTTTAACTGGTTTGTACAATACCTTCTATTATTCTGGTTCGATCCTGTGTAGTATGTCTGTTTTTGTACAACCCGACCAACCGACTCGTCCTCATAAATTGAACAGCGGGCATCACCATTGCCACCGGTCGCAGAGATGGAACGGTCTCTTTCAGGGCCCCTCTTGCTATCCAGATTGCGCCTGCCGGAATCCTGTTTATCTTCGCCTTATTGCTCCCTGAGGTGAGATCTCAGCTTGCACGTCTTGAACGGTCACTCATTTTTTTCCCTCAGTCTCCCCGTTGGCTCATGTCTGTTGGTCGCAACGATGAAGCCCGCCAGATCCTTGTCAAGTACCATGGCGACGGTGACGAAAATGCACCTCTTGTTCAACTGGAGTGGAGAGAGTTCCAGGAAGCCATCAAGCTTGATGCATCCGACAAGCGTTGGTGGGATTACTCCGAGTTGTTTAACTCTTCCAATGCCCGCTACAGGACTTTCATGATGTTACTCATGGGTATCTTCGGTGTAAGTCCTTTTTTTTATGAAGATATAATTTTGTTTGTTGACCTCTGCCTTGGCGCAGCAATGGTCTGGAAACGGACTTGGATATTTTTTGACCATCCTGTTCCAAAATGCTGGCGTCAATTCTCAGGATAGACGTCTCGTGCTCAACTTCGCCAATACTCTCATCTCAGCTGGCGGTGCTCTGATCGGTACCTCGCTCACCGATAAAGTTGGTAGGCGTACTGTGTGGTTCTGGGGAACCCTCGCTTGTTCGGCCATGCTAGCCATTGTGACTGGATGTACTGCCAAGTTTGGTAGGACTGATGCCAACATCAGTGGCGCCAATGCCGCCATTGCTTTCATCTGTGAGTCCGTCCTTCTAAAAGTCAATGTCTCAAGTACCACTGATTAATATCGTTGATTATTGTTGTATAGTCCTTTTCGGCTTTGTCTATAGTTTGACATATACCCCTCTCCAAGCTCTTTACCCCGCTGAATGTTTGGAGTATAATACTCGGTATGGACGACTAATATATTGCTCGAATCACTTTTAGACTGTCTATCCTCTCCAGTGCTAAGGGAATGGCTTTGTACGCATTTGCTGTCAGCTGTGCTTCTTTCGTCAACACCTATGCTGGCCCCATCGGCCTTGGAAGGATCACATGGAAGTACTATATCGTGTATATCGTCTGGGATCTCTTTGAGTGTGTAATCATCTTCTTCTGTGCTGTTGAGACCAAGGGACGTACACTGTAAGTTCACTGTTTGT
The DNA here is from genome assembly GCA_018851325.1 of Termitomyces sp. DKA19. Lineage (NCBI taxonomy): Eukaryota > Fungi > Basidiomycota > Agaricomycetes > Agaricales > Lyophyllaceae > Termitomyces > Termitomyces sp. DKA19. The sequence goes on from JABCKS010000073.1 coordinate 16,642, forward strand.
ACCTCGACCCTGCTGATTGAGACTCATCTGGTGAACGATAGGGAGGAGCTTGACGAAATTTTCGCCAGTCCTAACCCTGTAAAGGCTTCAATCCAGAAACACAGAATTTCTGTGGTTGAGAAGGCAGGAAAGACCGTGATTGTCGATGATGGCTAAGCTTAAGTGTCTTCGAAGTTGGAGTCCGCACAACGTTTTCTAATGAATCACTTATTTTTTATGACCTGTAATGCCACTCGGAATCAAAATGAATTATATGAAAACACCGGTCAGGCCTCTCTCTCTGTCTTGTTTAGATTGAAACTTGCCTCTGGTATAGGCCAATCTTGGCTATCTTGAATCTCAGGGTATCCAGTCTCAATCGTCTTCAATGAACTATCTATCTATCTGCCATCGTTATTCTATTATTCGTGAGTACGGACGTATTGAGTGACAATTTGGGGTCCTGGAATGGGACGCCGTGGTTCATTGTAGGACGAGATTTGTCAATGCCCAATAATTGTACCGGGCCAACGAGATAATACCTGTTTTACACGACATTCTTTCACACCCGATTCTGTCTCTTTACCATCGATGCGTCTGATAGAAAAACCTCTTATAATGATAGTCATTTTCCTATGTCTGAGTCTCACATTTCTCATTTCTTTCATCCTGCGTCGAGTTTGGATGTTCTTTGGATCTCCTGATGCTAGATTCTCGCACTCGATAATATCCCAAGCTTCAATCCTCAACTGTCAATCTCATTTCTTTGTTCAGCTTTGGCTTGAACGCTCTGTCTGTGTCCCCCATCGTCCTTGTCTTCCTTAGCGAGGGCCCCATCCAGTTGAATTGTCTCATCAATGCGATTTCAATTGAAGACGCAAGGCGAAACTATAATTGGTCAGTAGCCTTAGAATAAATAATATCTTGACGAACTCTAGGCTATATTCATCAAAAACAAACACAACCCTCACTAGATCATTGCTCTTCGTGCACGACACAAGGTAGATCGTGTACTATAGAAGTAACGGGGATTTACGCTCAAGATGATCGAAAGCATGTTATCACGAGATATCCAGAGAAACTCATGACCCAAACCCTTCCTTGTTACTTATGATGAGCTTCGAGGACGGGAATAACTTTGCACGTTAAATCTTTCTTCTTTCGTCTACATTCGGGAGTGATGTGTAGGACCGAGATTCTCAGGTCAATCTACAATGCATATAGAGCGCCAACACACCTCTGGCTCCGAGCGGACACCAACAATGCAAAGTAATATTGGCAAGCTGTAAACAACGACAGAAAATCAAGCTTTTACCTGTTGAAACCCGCTTTCTAAGAGTTGATAAATACGAGGTGGCAGCTTAAACGCTGATTCCCATGTATGCTGGATAACAAGTCACGCGTCGTAAATTGTACCACGAAAATGAGTTGCTATGATTCGAATAGCGGGTGCTTCGGCGGGAGGGACACTAACCGCGGTGCAAAGTAACAAACACGACTCCGAGCGCGTTGGGTCACATCACATGATCTATTCAACCTGCTGTGTCACTTAACAGTCGCCTCCGATTGGGATGTGTATCTGAGCGAAAGCGTCATTAAAACTCCATGACATTTCCACGAAGTAATTCGGGTCAACCTATAGATCACATGTCCCACAGAAAATTTGACTCAACAGATTCTACTCCCTCGTAGCTTACCATTCTTTCCGCCCTTGAGCGCATGAACTCCGCGGTCGGGGTGAGTTCTTGGAACAAATTGGACATCTGGTGAAATTGCTCATTCCAAAGATGGGAATGCGCTTCTTATTTCGTCTCGTGCAAGGCTGTCATGTGTTCTTTGTCTTCGGTCAGCCTCCACGGTTAATGACATTGTCAGCCGTTTCTATAAAAGCCCTCCAATCGTCAGTAATGTATCCATATTTTCACGCATAACATGTGTTCTCTTAAGCTTCTGAGTTTGGCTGGCCTTTCTGTTCTTGTTCTACCCGTGCTCTGCTCTCCCGCTACTCCGAACAAGGTAGCAGCTGCGTGGTATGCAGGCTGGCACTCTACCGCAGGCTTTGCTCTTTCGAATGTCACCTGGTCTAGATACTCGCACCTCATCTATGCGTTCGCGTGAGTACTTCCATGAAGATATATTTTCCCACCCACTATAAATACCATTTTTGTAGTGAAACGACCACAGATGTTCATTCACTTGACGTGAGCGGTTCTAACCCAGATTTGATACCGAAGTTCGTATCTGAGGCCCGAAGGCATGTAAGTAGTACTTCTTCGTCGCTCTATCCAATCTTGACCTTTGTCTAGGGAGTCAAAGCACTCGTGTCAATCGGTGGTTGGACGGGTTCGCGTTACTATTCATCAAATGTAGCAAGCCCTTCGCGGCGGACCGCATTTGTAAGGACTGTCGTTGAATTCGCGAAAAAGCACAAGCTAGATGGAATCGATTTTGAGTACGCCCTCTCTTTGCGTATCTTGGCCCGATTTCCTTTCCGATACTGATGGTTTATTAGCTGGGAGTATCCTAATAACCAAGGAATCGGCTGTAACGCTATTAGTCCTGATGACACAGCCAACTTTCTTACCTTCCTGCAAGAACTTCGCGCAGATCCTTTCGGAAAAAAGCTCATCCTCACAGCCGCGACAGGCATCGCCCCTTTCATGGACGCAAGTGGAAGTCCGTCTTCCAATGTTACTCCGTTCGCTAAGGTCCTAAACTTCATTTCCATCATGAATTACGACATTTGGGGTCCTTGGAGTCCAACTGTTGGCCCAAACGCACCTCTCAAAGATTCCTGCACCACATCTGCCAATCAAGTGGGGTCTGCCACATCTGCCTTTGCTCATTGGACAAAGGCAGGCATCCCTGCACACCAGATCTTGCTTGGTGTACCGGCTTATGGACATTCCTTCAGAGTTCGCAAAGCTGAGGCATTCGAGGCCGGAACCACTACCCTTACCAGTTATCCGTCCTTTGATGCGTCTTCACCTCCTGTGGGTGATTCTTGGGATGACGGTGCAGGTGTGGACGTTTGTGGAAACCCACAAACTCAAGGAGGACTTCTCAACTTTTGGGGCTTGATCGTGAACGGATTCCTCAATGACGACGGAAGTGTAAAAGCTGGGATTTCGTCTGCATATGATAACTGCAGCCAAACTGTGAGTCACATGATACATAGTAGTGTCCTCTCTCCATTCATCTATTGTTGTTTTAGCCTTATGTTTACAATCCCAAGACAGAAGTTATGGTGTCCTATGACAATAAACAGGTATACAGCTTATGGCCATAATTTGTTATATGAATTGCATTAATTATGACTTTGTCTGAATTAGTCATTTGCGGAAAAAGGAAAGTTCATCATTCAAAACAATCTGGCAGGATTTGCTATGTGGGAGGCTGGCGGCGACTACAATAACATCCTCATCAATTCAATTCGCCACGCAGTTGGGTTTCACTAGCAAGCGCATGTCCTGGAGACGTATAGTGAGCCATGCAGGACCATGTAATATGTAGTGTGCAAGGTAGAGACGGTAGGCCCCACATCTCTCCACAGATGAGGCCGGAGAATTTGCTTAGTCTATGTTGGACAATTTGTCACCAGCTGTGTGAAGCAAAGTAGCAAACTGAAGAGGTTAAAGTTAAAAATAATGACCATACTCCAATCTCCATAAATGTACAAACCTGTACTTTAGCGATAGACTTGAGCTGCGCAAAGTCATAACCTTCTCGTTCGCTGAAATCACCTGAGATCAAAATTGGTTTCAATCTCAAGCTAGACTTGGTATAGATGGAACCTACGAGATTTATGATACATGGGATCAGCAACTAGAAATCTGTGAAACAAAAACTCTCTAAGATGATAAGATCACTTACTCGAATCTACTCGTTCGAAGACTCGAGTTGCGGGGAATCCCTGTTCATGGAAAGACTGCAGATTGCTATAGGCAATTTCAAATATAGAACTGGACATGAAAATCATACCTGGTGGTCGCTACAGCACGCCTGAATGCAATGCTGAGTTACATTATAAGCGCCAAGTAGATAGAAAACCTACAGGTGTAAAACCAACATTCAACTCGGGGCTGTAGATTGCAGACACGTTTGCAACCAGTTGAGTCACGATCGGAGAGCCAATACTACCCATGTCAGACGTAATACTAAGACGAGATACTGCAAACATACATGTCTGGTAGACCAAGTTGAGGAGGTTCACCGGGTTCACGATAAGCAAGCATATCGGTTTGTATCATGACAGTGACATTGGGATTCGCTTCTCTGAGTTCTCCTAAAGAATGCTCAAAAAAGTGCTGCGTTAGGCGCAATGGTGGGATTTCTGGAACCAAGGAGGCCTTGTTCTTCGCCAGAAAACGCGACAAGTTCGACTTTACTCGGGAATTCGATACCTTGGCGCTTGATAGTCCTAGCGATGGATAAGACAGCCGCGGTTCCCGAGCCATCATCATCACCGCCGGGTGCGCGAAGGCTCCCAAAAGACCCACGACTGTCGTAGTGCGCGCCCAATATAAAAGTAGCAGTAGTTCGACGTGTAGAGGGGTATCGGCTGGAGCGACTCGTCGAATGAGGATCAGGTAGTTGATGGGTGCGCGTACCACACGACATTGGGAGCAAAGTCAGTGAGTTAAGGCTTGAGCTCACAAGTGGCACCTGTTTCTTCAAAACGTTCCTTCAACCAGGTCGCAGCAGTCCGGGCTCCAGAAGAGAACGAGTGCCTAGAAATAAAACTAGATATCTCGTCCTCTCCTGTCAAAAAGGGAACGACGTTGTCGATCTGCGGAATAGAGATGTTGCCCACTATAGACGCGATGACAGGGTCACCCTGAGGTTCGCTAGAATTTCTTTGGCGTGCTTCAAGCTCGAGGACGGTACTGGTACATAAGAATTGGATTTGTGGGTAATAGAGTGGACTTCCAGAAGCGGGGAAGAAGGCCGTCGATTGATATGGCTGCCATTGGATCAACGGGCAAGAGTGCAGCCTTCGAAGAACGGTAGAGGACTTCATATCCACCCTGATGAGAGTTGTCCATGACTTCCTGGAGCGAGATATCATCACTTTGAATGAGCGTTGGCTCATACGTAGATAAGGTGTCCAGGAAAGCGTCAAATTCGTTCCCGAACGGACGCGTTTGTGCCCTCAGAGCCGTATGGATAACTTCCTCCTTCACCCATGCAAGCTGTTCGATATCTCTTGTTGCCTCAGTGATATGTGCTGAAGATACTAGCATGCGTGAAGTCCATGTATCGAGACATTCACGATCAGGACGCAATATACTGAGTGCGGTTCCCCTTTCCTGATAGTTTCCATAGAAAACTTTGGATAGGCAGGAGTTCGACGTGTAAAGAGACGGGTTAAAAGGAGTAACAACGGACAGCATCAGATGGAGCAAAGCTAATTACAATAATGTTAGTTCTGAGCGTCAAACATTCGTACAATTCCCGGTTAAGCTATCTGCCAAATATTACCAACAACGCACACCTGGAAACAAGACAAAAAGATCAAAAGCAGGTAAACCCTGATCCACTTTTTGCCTCTGCAGGAGTTTCTTGAGCTCTCCTCGATTCTCAGACGTTTCGCTTCCGCCATCTCTTCCCTTCAATTTTCCACAGCTTTTTCTGACTTAGTAAGTAGATCCTCCATGCTTGAATGCTCCTTCTCCGTTCTCGCCTCCATGTCCTTGGGCACTCCTCTGCCTGCTCCCTTCGGCATTATTCATTCTCAAATACTTCCTCCTTGTGTTTGGATTCAGCCATCTTGAGAATCATTAGCAGCGTCAGCATCTCAGGGCTTTGCCTCATAGTCATCGAGCGTATCTGTTCCGTGCCATTCGTGCTGTCTTGAACAATGTCCTTCGCGAATTTCTTCAAGGATAGCAGCGATCGAATGAGGTAGCGGTTTTGTGAAATGAGTGATCCATGAAGACCTCAGAGATCAATTTGGCAAGAGTAATAATAGCCAGGGAAAGATCGACATCGTTTTCAATTGCCAGCTCGGCTGTCCATGAGGACGCGAGAATTGCTCAAGTGATCCCCAGGAAAAGTGAAGTCAAGGATTGTTGAAGAATGAGTCGCGGACACGTCGCTCGACAGTCTCCTCGGTGTTGAAGTCCCTATTAAAGAGCATGCAAAAAAGAAAACTTCCTCCGCTCGAGGTACACACGACGAGACAAAATTTGAGTGCTGCTGCGGCGCTGACAGTCCGAAGATAGGAAGGATGGAAAAGTGGGTAGGGACAGAAGAAATTGACTACGAAAGTTGGATGAAACGCTCAATGATATGGTCTAGTAACAGAAGAAGGGATGCCCGGCCCTTGAGGCTCACGGCAGAGATGGGGGAGGAGGAACGAGGGAGAAACGACAACGACAGCAAACCAAGTGCACAAAGTGCTTCAGTG
>JABCKS010000073.1:23294-48962 GCA_018851325.1 Termitomyces sp. DKA19
GAGCACCAGCTGGAGGGTGAGGGCCAGCATAGTATTTAAAATGCTTTGCTGGGGGAGACGGAGTGACGGAGAGGGTCTATGAGTGATTTGACGGCGTAATTACTTGTAGGGAGCTTGCAATGATGACATGATCGAACAAAATCCATAGGAAACAAACGATTGGAGCGTTTTTGGAGTGCGGATCAGTTCTCCAAGGTTGATCGCACAAAGTAGAGTCGAAGAGGCTTGGATGGAAGCCATGTGTGTCAAAGCCAAGGAATATGCAAAAGTCGTTTCGTCCAGGCCAGAAAGGTGATTTCAAGCTGTTCAAAGCGCTTTATATGGGCGATTGGAAGGTAAAAGTAGGAACAGGAACAAACACCTCAAGTGTCTAGCTCCTGAATAGGAGGGGAGCAGCAAGTGGATCTATGAAGTTCAAGATCAAAGCGTTAGTGCACAACAAATGAAACAAGAGTAACCTTCGTCAAGAATCTCGGGAAGAAAGTCACGTTAATAGCAAGTTCTATTACCCCTGCGCCAAGCTTGAGTACCTTAGCTGCTGGCTGTGGCTAGAAACAGGGTCTGGCACCTAGGATTGAACACAGTTGGGGTGTAGCTCGACGCAGGGAGTTCGGGATGGAGAGCGTCAGGTCGGAGGGGATCCAGAGCGGCGGGGCTATGTGCCAGGTAGCCTTCGCATTCGATACTTGAGCAATAAACGTTTAAACACTTAGCTACAGCAGCCAGCAGCAGCTGCGTGTATCGCGGTCGCGCGGTACAAAGTAATGATGCATGATGCTGCATGGGTCGGCCCTCGCACAGCCACTGTTGTAAGAACTCGGAAAGCGCTACATCTGAGTCTCTGCTTGACAACCTTCGTGACGAGTCTCTGTATGCTTCAGTCGTCCATAATTTTAGCACAAAATGGGTATGTTGTACATCGCATGCTGTGTCTGACTTGATTTCTCAATGCCTCTCCAGAGTCTGGCATTGCGAAACAGCTAATCGACAAGATTTACGAGAAACGTAAGGCGGCAGCCCTTGACCTCGAGAAGTCAATTATTTTTCGCCTCAGCTATCGAACATGACACTCATAAATAGCACAGGCAGATACGGGATTGCCACCAAGCTGGCGACCAACGGCGCATCAGCCAAATCATAGACCAGCTGGTTGAAATGTTCAGCAATAATACGAATCCGCTTCACATTCGCAACGGTGGTTTAATTGGGCTTGCTGGAACGGCGATAGCACTCGGTGTTGATATCGCTCCTTACATGGAGAAGTTTATAGATCCTCTTCTGGACTGCTTTGTTGATCCGGAGAACAGGATACGGTACTTCTCTGCAGAGTGTCTGTACAACATCGCCAAAGTATCCAAGGGGGAGGTTTTGGTTTACTTCAATCAGATCTTTGACGCATTGAGTAAAGTGAATACCCCTGTCATTGACGTTCTTGACTACAAACTTATCAAGTTCTAAGCTCGCTGCCGACTCAGAATTGTCAGTTAAGAACGGTGCGGAACTTCTGGATCGACTTCTCAAGGACATCGTCGCCGAGTCTGCCGCTGTGTATATTCCTTTATATCCAGAGACGGAGAGGGTTCGTGACGAACGCGAAGACCCTCGTGGCGTTCTAGTATCATACCCAGACGGTATCGTAGACCAAGATCCTTTGGGCGGAAAGAAAGCCTTTTCGCTAGCCCACTTCATACCATTGCTCCGGGAGCGTATCTACGTTGTCAGCCCATTCACGCGCAGTTATCTCGTTTCTTGGATTAATGTCCTTGACTCCGTTCCCGAATTAGAGCTTATCTCGTACCTCCCTGAATTCTTTGATGGGCTTCTGTGCGTTGATATTCTATATACCTCCATTGCTGATTTGATCGCGCTCGATCCGCAGGAAATACCTCTCAGATCCAACAGAAGATGTTCGTGTTGCGACAGAGACCATCTTGGCCGACTTCTTACGCGAAATTCGTGACGTTAGCATCGTACGACGTCAACTTGATGAACAAGCCAAGGGGCAAACGCCCGCTGAATCATTACGACATATCGATGTTGGCGAGAAGGAGAAACTGCCTGAGCTTACACTGGAAACATCAGAGAAAGTGGTTTTTATCAAGGACAACGACCAAGCTAGCTTTGATGGTGAGTCTTTGCAGAAGGATGACAACGCTTCATCAGCTGTTGATGACCGAAATATCGGTGGTGCGTGTCCCATGTTCGGTTATATCGACATGTACTCACCTCAGCTCCAGCTTGGATACCTGGACAAGGTGTCAAGGTAGACTATGCTGCCATTGTCGAAATTTTGATCCAGCAGTTGATTGGTGAACGTCAGTCTGAAGCTCAGTCGTAGTCCAAAACCTTCTTCTTATCCTCTCTCAGATGATGAGATTCAACAGTCCACGGCGCTCAAATGGCTCGCAGAGTTCTTGATCTTCACTCCTGATGTCATGGTACCATTTACTCCCCGCTTCGTTCCTGCCATTCTACCGAATCTTGCACACCATGTTACTATGATACAACACCCCGCTATTCGCACAAATAAGCTTCTCTATGGCGTGATCCAGAATTTGCCTCCCCCCCCCGTTGAAGTATCACGTCTACCTACCACTGAAAAGCCTATACCTCGAATGATGAGATCGCCGACTCCCTCTGCAGCCAAACAATCCACAGTCTCCTCGCAGGAAGCTGTATCACCAGCAGATTCTCCTGCCGTGTCTACGGTTTCTCTTCAGCGGCAACGAACGAGTGTAGATATGTCGCTGACGCCTCGTGCCCCTGATGTCATACCATCTACGCTACCGCCAGGATCTGTTCCTAGTCGTCCGCACTCGCCATTGTCCTTCACGAGCCAGAATCCTAGCAATCACGTGGCTGCATCTAACGCGCTGTCGAGTCCGGAAGAGGCGGATTTGTTCGACTATCAAGCCACAGTCAATGAACTTACCATCCAATTTTTGAGTGAATTTGAGGAGACGCGGGTGGCTGCCTTAAAATGGCTTATAATGCTTCATCAGAAGGCTCCGAAGAAGGTTATTCACTGGCATCATCTTCTCTTCACACTTAGTCTAATTCATCGCTCAGATTCTCGCCATGGACGATGGAACATTCCCAGCGCTTCTAAAGACACTCTCAGACAGTTCAGAGGAGGTAGGAACATCAAGTATTGTTACGTCTGGATCTTGCCTACCCCATCGTCTAGGTCATCAAACACGATTTACAACTATTGGCCCAAATCTCATCCAGCTCCGAAGAGAACTACTTCAAAGCGTTTATGATGAACCTGTTAGAGCTTTTCAGCACAGATCGGCGGCTGTTGGAGACAAGAGGAAGCTTGATCATCCGCCAGCTCTGCCTGAACCTTCATACAGAAAAAATTTATCGCACCTTTGCTGAGATTCTAGAGAAGGAAGACGTACGTCGTCAACTTGGTGCTTCATTCTCTATGCTGATTTTTCACAGGATCTTGAATTCGCCAGTGTCATGGTCCAGAAGCTAAACATCATACTCATAACATCACCGGAGTTGGCGGACTTCCGGAAGCGACTGAAAAGTCTGGAGACGCGGGTTAGTCATCATGATTTTCAATGCGGATGAGATGGTTAATTTGAGTTGCACGCTGTCCAGCAAGATGGTCAAGCACTATTTACAACTCTATACCGATCGTGGTGTCACAACGCCGTCGCCGTCTTCTCACTTTGCTTACTCGCCCAAGCCTATGAGCATGCTTCGAACCTCTTGTACATATTGTGTGTCACATCTGCACACCATTCTTGCGAAATCTGATCAAATACCAGTGCGGATCTAGAGATTACGGTCCAGATGCTTGTGCAAGTAGACAAGCTCGTGCAACTCATTGAGTCACCCGTTTTTACATGTGATGTGTTCCAAGGTCCTTGAGTTACTCGAATGACTAATAGCTCTTATAGATATTCGATTGCAGCTTCTGGAGCCTGAGAGATATCCGCATCTCTTCAAGTGTCTTTATGGACTGCTCATGCTACTCCCTCAGAGCTCTGCCTTCATTTCTCTTCGAAACCGGTTGAACGCAGTGAATTCAGCCGGGTTTTTGCACATTGCTCCTAAACCGTAATCGATCATGTTCATCTTCTTCGAATATAACTTACTACATAGCACAGCGCACCCGGCCCCTTGTCAACGAGGTCTAAGCTTGCTCGAGACGAAATCAAATGGCAGGACCTCTTATCACACTTCCGCACGGTTCAAGCCAAACATGAAAAGGCAAGGAGACAAGCAATGGGGACAGATACTACGTCGTATTCTGATTTCCTGGACAACGAGAAGCAAGGAGAAGTGTCCAGCGGTCAAGCGATAGAAAGAGTTGGTCGTCCTCCCACTGTCGGACGCGCCCCTCTGCGGAGGCGGGTAACAGGTGAACCTCCGCTTCATCCTAGTATGACACCAATAGCCGGCAGGGGTGGTGTTCTTTCGCCTCTCAACCCCAGAGCGAGAGTAGGAGTGCCTCTAATAAATGGGACTGCATCAGCGCAAAAGCAGCGGAGGACCACTAGCTCGTCTCGCCAGTAAGAGAGGGTATTTTTTGTAAGGAAGATGTGCTTTTCACTTTATGATATCATACATTATACCCTAATTTACACCTTTCATACCCAGTAATCTGTCCCGATATCGTGTTAATAGTGGCGTCTAATTTACGTTACTTACAGTCAGGATTACAACTGAGAACCACTGGGTATAAGAATGTTATTCCGGATGATGCGTACATCCTCGTCAATCAAGCCACAATGGGTTTTGATGTATTCCTCAACACCTCCATATTTATTTTCCAGGAGAGAAAGGAAGGACGTCATGGTCTCGTGCCTGTCGGTCAAATGAGCGACGAAATCAATCAAGCACACCATACTTTGATCATACCGACAAGTAAACATATTTAGAGCAGCTTCATTGTTCGATGCAAAGATGGGCTCCCTAGAGAGACGGGCCATGATCATTGCTCTGGCTGGCTCGCGCCCAACACGAGTTAGGGCATAGTCTTCCGCTATTGCAGAGCTATCCACGCCGGCGAGCTGTTAGTATCTTTCAATATCCATGTCCAAGTGTAATGACGAGCGTCAGTATTACCTTGAGTAGTATTGCTGCAATTACCCCCGTCCTATCTTTCCCCGCTGTGCAATGGAATATACATCCTTCTGTAGGTTTATCTCTTACGTGGCGCAAAATAGTGCCAAATGATGACCCTCCGTGATCCAATATCTGACTGTATAACTCCATGAAGGCCTATAAAACGGGTGAGACGCCACATAATCATTAAAAGTGGAATGGATCTTACTTCGGTCTTTCCGCTAGCGTATAACTGATATCGTCTGAAAAAATCACATGAGCAGACGAACACACAAGTACTAATGGTAACACGCACGTACTTGGCCATCATCTCTGGACTGTAATCTTCCTTCCGGAATACAGGAGTATGAAGTACTTCCACACCATCTATATCAGGTTGTGGAGTATTGTATTTCCGAATCTCTGTATCAGAGCGCAGATCAAACACTTTACAAACGTTGAGCGCCTTTAACTGTTGTTCTCCTGATAAATATCAGATCAGCTATGGACAATGAGTTTTCCTGAGGTTCGGTACCTTCTTCGCTGATTCCTGACAATTCTGCAGAACGGTATAACAATCGTGGCCGTGTAATTTGACCCGGATTAGTTTCTGAGGGATAAAGTCCAAGGTCCCTGACATTGATGACCCCGTCTATGGTGACAAATGGCGGTCGAGAGAGTACGTCCGCAACATAAGTTGGATCTAAAGGGTCAAGATTGTTCAATGTCATGGGTACTGAATATCAAATATATCTCCTGAAAGGCAAGTGCGACGGAGACTCATGTGGAGGTCACGCACACGAGACTGCCTACCCTAACGCGTGACAGATCGCATCAAATCATCGCATTCCAATTTTCTGAAGGCGCGTCCATTCCTTTTTAGTTTCCCTTTTTCTACCACTATGGACGGCATGTCATCTCCTCTTGCAATACCCTCTTCTCTACCTCCAAGTAGTGCACCTTATCCGACGCAATCGGCAGTTGGCAGATCCCCACGACGACCCAATGCTGACGCACTCGCTCTCGGTGACGAGGCTGAGGAGGACCAAGGCGAACAGGGTGGTTCGAAAAGGAGGCGAGCAAGGACCCAAGGGAATGGTGAAATACCCTTAGTAAAGGATGCTGTAGGAGAAAGTGTAGCTGAAAGTTTTGAGTCGTTTCTGAAAACGTACGCGTCGATGCCCTTGTCATCGAGTGGAAATTGACGGGTTTTCCCTCGTAGTTTTACTCTTGACGTTGCTCTTGCGCCTACTCCTGCCTCGGATGGTGGAGCTCCTGATGTCGTGGACGGTGAACTCGTGTACATTGAGCAAATTCATACCATGCGTGAATACGAGCTTACAACGTTGTACGTTGACTACGGGCATCTTCTTCAAAGGGATGATGTCCTTGCAGACGCGATTCAAAAGCAATATTACCGATTTCTTCCTTACCTTCGCCGCGCCCTTCAGAATCTAGTCGCAGAATTCGAGCCCGAATACCTCAAGATCAATCCCACTGCTGCGGCCACTGATTCTACCAATCTTCAATCTCGCGAATTCAATATCGCTTTCTATCATCTTCCATTGGTTTCTGGAATTCGTGATCTGAGGACGGATAAGATTGGGACCCTTATGAGTATCAGTGGAACTGTTACGAGAACAAGCGAAGTTCGACCAGAACTTCTCTTCGGTAGTTTCATCTGCGATATCTGCAATGGACACGTGCATGACATCGAACAACAGTTCAAGTACACTGAGGTGAGGTTTCTAACTGGTGGTTTCGATGCCCTTATAGAGTGTCTTTCAGCCTGCTCTTTGTCCCAACCCGACGTGCGGGAACCGAACGGCATGGCAACTTCAAATTGACAACTCGAAGTTCACCGACTGGCAGAAGGTCCGGATTCAAGAAAACCCTTCCGAAATTCCCACCGGTTCCATGCCGCGTTCTCTGGATGTTGTCCTTCGTTCTGAGCTCGTTGAACGCGCCAAGGCCGGAGACAAATGCGTGTTCACTGGGACATTTATAGTTATCCCTGATGTCAGTCAACTCGGACTCCCAGGTGGCAATAAAGCTGAAATCCAGCGGGAAGCTAACAAAGGAGGAGGGGCAGCGACGGTCGGTGTAGGAGGAAATGGCGTGACAGGATTAAAAACGTTGGGTGTTAGAGACTTACAATATAAGACTGCATTCCTCGCATGCATGGTACACGATGCCGATGGACGAGTACGTCATTTGTACCTTCAAGTTATACATCGTCTGATGATTGTAGGGCGGCACAAATATCAGAGGCGAAGAGGAGACAGGAGAAGAAAGTGGCCAAGCTTTCATCGAGTCTTTGACCGAGCAGGAGTTCGACGAACTCAAGACCATGATCGACTCTGACCATATCTATTCCCGTCTAGTGGAGAGTATTGCGCCTACAGTTTATGGTCATGAGATTGTCAAGAAGGGCTTACTACTACAACTCATGGGTGGTGTACACAAGCAAACATCAGAGGGCATGCATCTTCGCGGAGACATTAATATCTGCATAGTTGGCGATCCATCGACTTCAAAATCACAGTTCCTTAAGTTCGTCGTATGATGTTGTTTATGCGATTCTGTCGTTGACTCATCTTTAGATACGTTTGTTCGTTCCTACCCCGTGCAGTTTACACTTCCGGAAAGGCCTCGTCTGCAGCTGGTCTTACTGCAGCCGTGGTGAAGGATGAGGAAACTGGTGACTTTACGATCGAAGCTGGAGCGCTCATGCTCGCGGACAATGGTATTTGTGCTATTGACGAATTCGATAAGATGGACGTGTCGGACCAAGTCGCTATTCACGAAGCCATGGAACAGCAGACAATCTCAATCGCCAAAGCAGGTATTCACGCTACCTTAAACGCCCGGACGTCCATTCTTGCCGCTGCCAATCCCATTGGTGGGAGGTACGACAGGAAAAAGTCTCTACGAGCCAATGTCCAAATGAGCGCACCTATCATGAGTCGTTTCGACCTATTTTTCGTCGTCCTTGACGAGTGCGATGAGAGAGTCGATATGAACATTGCGAAACATATTGTCAACGTGCATCGGTTCCAAGACGAGGCTGTTAATCCCGAGTTCAGCACAGAGTCTCTTCAGAGGTATATTCGATACGCTAGGACTTTCAATCCCAAGGTGTGAAACACTGTGGCTTCAAAGGAATACAGTGACGGACGCCTATTTTCTAGCTTACACGGGAGGCTGCTGATGTTCTTGTTGAGAAGTATCGTATCCTCAGACAAGACGATGCCTCTGGTGCTGGTAGGAACTCATACCGCATTACAGTGCGTCAATTGGAGAGTATGATTCGTCTCAGTGAGGCAATCGCACGTGCGAATTGCACTTCCGAGGTATCACTTGTTATTCAAGATTAAACGTTGTTCATTGTCTTACTCATCGTCGCTCAGATCACTCCAGCCTTCGTCCGAGAGGCGTATACACTTTTGCGGCAGTCCATCATACACGTTGAACAGGACGACATTGACTTTGATGAGGAAGAGCTCGAAGGTGAACGCAGCGGGACGCGACCTGCCTCCGCGACTGCGGACGAGGTAATGGACCAGGATGTTCAAATGACCGCGGAAGAAATAGAGGCCATGGACCAGATGGAAGAGAGTTCGATGCCTGTAAATGTTTGCCTCCGTGTGGCTGGACATGGACAACAAGCTCCCAGATCATCGTCATCACGAGCAGATAGTGCAGCTGTAGCCGACGTTGCGCCGCCTCCACCTGCACCTAAGCGAAGAATGGTAATCACGCATGACAAGTATATATCACTCCGGGACTTGATCGTACTTCACTTGGGAGCGACAGAACGCGAGACAGGACATGGAATGGATCGCGACGAGCTTATAGATTGGTATTTGGAGTTCAAGGAAGATGAGATTCATGATGTCGATGAGCTGGAGTACGAGAAGGAGCTCATAACAAAGATGCTCAGGAAGCTTGTGAAGGTTTGTAGTAGTTCCGTGCTTGCTCTGCCTTGAAGTCGCGACTCATCTTTCTTCAGGACAATTACCTTTTACAAGTCAGAGGTGATGTGCAAGAGTCCCTTCCTTCAATAGATGAGGACAGTCAACAATCCATGGCAGATGGCGACAACGTTCGCGTCTATTACATGGTCCACCCGTCCGTCGATATGGAAGGCGATTCTACTTTCACTTCTACCTCTGCTGTTTAAAGGAACTTCATTGATATACTGTCTTGCATATTGCTTTCTTTTGTCCCTCGAGCTGTGTAAATGTAGCTGTAGATCATATCAGAACTTTGGGTTGTCATACTTGCGAAGGACTTCTTGCGCTGACGACGTTTGGATCGTTATGATGCGATAAAAGTCTTCAAATTAGTGTTACTGAAAGAATAGTGAATCCATTGTGTAGTAAGTCTACTGACTTGGTATATATACAGTGCACAGAAGGATCCATATCATCGATCCGCTGAAATACCGGACAAACAGCGAGATAAGTAGGTGAAAGTTCAATACATGTCATAACCAAGACGTATCATGTTATGTTATGATATCCAGTAACTTTTGGAGATAGCATCAGACAGAAATGTAAAGAAGCCAAAGAACCTATGTATCATGCAGCCGGCGCCGTGACGGATTGAGGAAACTGCGTGAGCCTCAGCGTAAGGACTCCAGCATAACGGCGCAATGGTCGTCAGCCGGCGCCGTGACGGATTGAGGAAACTGCGTGAGCCTCAGCGTAAGGACTCCAGCATAACGGCGCAATGGTCGTGCGGCTTGATGATATACAGCGTGCGATACTGGCTCGCACATACATTGAACTCTCAGTTTGCATGGCTTGATGCAGCAGACAAATGTCTATTTGGAGTCTGACTTATTGCATGTGCAGTAGATGAGGCACGGCTCGCCCGACTTGGTGTAGCAGATAGTGAACAGTCCTCATTCTGCACCTTACGGACGGGAGTGGGACGGTGGCCGCGCTGACTTGTACTACTGGCACGGCTCGGTCTTCCTGACGACGCAGGAGACACCGCTCTCGCCCGTGGGCTACCCCCAGCATTCGCTAAACCTCCACCAGGTGCGACGGATCCTGAGGCCACGCGAGGTGTCGGGGCGACCACTGGGGGCTGAGTACTAGGATTATAGGGTGTCGCACCACCAGCTTGCCCTAAAGGTGTCACGAAGGTATCTAAGCCTCGAGCTGTCTGAGGCGCACCCGCCTCGAATCCATCCTGACCCGCCTGCTCTGCGCTAGTTGCCGCCGGCACTGATCCGCTCTGTTGTAGTACAGGATCCTGAGACTGCGGATGGAATCTTCCACCCCGATACGCTGCTTCAATACTCGCCACATTTTTATATGGCACGTATCCTCCAGGGAATGTCTCTCCAACCGGGACGAACCGCTCGAGGCTGTCTGTAGGTATCCCAGGATAGAGCCGTGTCGAAGTCTGCGGGTGCGCTGTAGTCGACGACAGATTCACGGCGAGTTGGGGTTTGGGTGGAGGATGTGGCTCAAGCTGTGGTTGTTCGGTTGCAATAATGGGTTGGAGAGGTTCCGGAGGCACGGCTTGATGAATGGTCCAATTAGGCGGGACTACAGTCGCATATGGTACATTGGATGGGTAGGATGTATCTGTGATTTCCCAAAACACATCTTGTCGTGGCGTAGGAGTTCTAGGTGGCTCTTTCTGGGCAGAGTGTGAACGGTTGAGTGACTGAAGAGTGGGGAATTGGTCTTGAGATAAAAGTTGAACTTGTGGAAGCTGAGCACCGGGCGACTCTGTACTGTCTGAAAATAGAGAAGGGCGTCGAGAGTGCGATGTGTTTCCATACCAAGAGAGGGGACGTTGGAGTCGGTTGACGCGGGCCCGACGTCGATCCTTGCTCACACCTGGAACGTAGTCTATAGTGACACGTTCAGCGACCCAGGGAAGCTCATTGAGTTCATGGAGAAATTGTTTGACGCGATTTAGATATGAATTGAAAGACGCGATAGAAGCGCGCGGTGAATCCATCTTGGCGTAGTCGTTTGTTGGTTTAGGCTCAATATAGACAGGGCTACCTATGGTCTGCGCGAAATGAAAGTCGTCATGACCAACTGCTGTGGTGCCTTCATATACATCGGAAGACGATCCAGCGGACGATGTGGCTGGTGGCGAGGGAGCACGAGCCGAAGCAGACGAAAGACCCTCTTCTGCACGACGTTCTGGGTCATTGAAGCCCGGCTTACCCATTGCTCTCTTGGCTAATTGACTAAATCTGGAGGAGAAGCGCTTACTACTATGTGTATTGTGCGATGATCCTGGTCTAGGTGGCTGCTGAACAACAGCCGTGCCCATCGGATTGACAGGGCTTCTATCTTTGGCCGTGTGAGAATAATCTTCCTCTGGGACGGTAGGAGGGGGGAAAGGACTCTCCGGAACAGAGCCCCGGTTTCGAGGAGAACTTATGACAGACACAGTAACTGGCTGGGACGGAGCAGCCATCCAAGACGAGTAATGAAAAAGGAAACGTTTAAGTCCTGTCATGTGTGTTTTAATCCAACGCCTTTGCCAAATAAAATACCGCAGAATTTTGTACCGTTATAACATCATACATGTGTCGGCGAAAACGAAAACAAGACGTGATAGCGATCGAATCCATCACGCCATCCCCTTCCTCATATTATCAAACCTGCTACTCTCATACTTGAGCCAATTTCGTTGATCATGGCGTATCCCGCCCATCGCGCCCTTGACCACTGCCACTAGGCTCTTACCAGGCTGCCCATCCTTCCCAGGACCCCCCACCATACCCTCTCTATCTTTACCCTTATCTCCACTCAGATCCCAGAACATGCTCCCCGCCAAACCCTCCTTCTTAATCCATTCCCCCTTCCACTTCCCCGCCTCCTCACTGTCAAAGCTGACCATCTCCTTCGTTTCATTGTTGTACGCCCAAGTTGCCAATTTTTTCTCATCACGCATCAGGTGCGAGCCTGGAAGTGGGAGGGCGCGGTAGTCGTATACACCTGCTTCCCAGCTGCCCCGACCGACACCATTGAACGGTGTTCCTGGACCTTGTGTGTGCAAGAATGATTGGCCATATAAGGGTATGCCCATTACAATCTTGGAGCGTGGTACGCCGTGCTTGATGTAGTAGTTAATTGCATCTGCTGCGTTGATCGATCCTCCGTAAACGTTCGCCAGATGGTTCGCCACCTGATCCCATGCGCCCGCTGTTGGTGTATTTACGTGTCAGCGAGTCAGCCATCTGATATGGAGAAGACTGACTGACTGAAATCATACGCCATCATGTTCCAGAAGTCGAGGGATTTATCCATCTCTGCAATGTGTAATTTCTTGTAATCGATGGGACCGCAGGGTGCTGCGATCTATTGCACACATGAAGGTCAACGGATACGGCGAATTCCGCAAGAACGTAAAACCTACAGTGAGGAGGAACCTATAGCCTATGCCTTTCTGACGCGCATGCTTGTCTAACGCATTCCTAAGTTCGCGAAGCAGCGCGACATAGCCCCTCGCCTGCTCATCGTTGGTCGGGAACTCGTAATCTATGTCTAGTCCGTCAAGTCCGTAATCCTCGAGCATGCGCACAGCAGAGTGTACAAAATTTGCACAGAGGGCCGAATTGACTACTACCGGGTGAATTGCTGAGGAGTACTTCCATCCACCGATGCTGAGCAGAACCTTAAGATGACGATTCTGTTTCTTGATCTTATAAATGGCCTTGAGATTGCCGTATAGGTTGTCGCCAACATCATTCCACGAGTCACCAGGGTAGTGGATATCCTTATCAGCCCACTCGTCAGACAAGAAGACTTCGCCTGTGCCGGCTTTGATATTCGCGAAGGAATAGAGAAGGTGGCTGTTAGAAGGTGCGTGTCAATCAGTCAATAACAGATAACAAGCAATTGGCATACGTAAGGTCTTGAGCTGGAATTTTCGATGGAGGGAACTTGCGGTCATAAATGCCCCTGCGGCTGAAGATTAAACGTAAATATTCTCAAACGGGCATCATATTCACCAATTCACATAGCTAAGAAGTGACCGTCAGGCTCACAGTCCAACCAAATAAAGTAAATCTTTGACGTACTAGCCAACACTGACTTTTCCTTGTTCAGACATGATAGTTTCTGCGGTATATAATTTGTTGGAATTATCAATGTCGGCAGGAGAAGAGTAACGGTGCTTGGTCGAGGTTGACTAGAGCTACACACCCTGGCCGTTTTTATACCTCATGATTGGAGTAGCCATAACCTCGAGTATCTAGATGAAACCTATACACGGTACGATCATGAATTTTACTGAATTCCGTGCGGCCATGGCTAAACGACGTTGAAGGTCGTCGCGGTTATCGTTGACGGCAATGCCTGCGAGATCGGCTTGTATTTGTAATGTGTTTGTACGCCTAAAAAAGGCAATCTGAAAGAATCATTGCCAAAAAAGGGTACCGCCTAAGCTTCTTAACATCTTGAAATAATCGGCATCACATCTCGAAAGCATAGTATATAACATGGAGCCTATACAGCACTACTACATAACATGCACTAAATTTCTCACTTGATGCGTTTCCCAATGTATTAGAAGTAGAAAGGAGAAATAATATTCACCCCGACGCTCACGGTATCTGGTTTTGCATTGACAGGAAGTACGCCGCACAGCCGATTGATTGTGAAGTCGGAAAGCGCCCGAAAGGTTACTTCCCGAGCAGAAAAAAAACACGGATACCGCCGAATTCCGCTATCCGCCCAGCTAAAGGTGGCGGAATGCCTGGATGTAAACTCAATGTAAATTTCGGAATCAGCCTCTTTGGATGGAAATGTCACGAAATTGGCGAATAGAAAGATTCTTTATGGAGACGCCCAATATTTCTATTCGCAACTAAGCTTCCTTAAGGACAAAGTTTAACTCCCAAAGTTCTTTACCACAATTATGTTCAGTGGCCAATGTATTACGATGCAATGGATTTGTCACTCAGGAGGCGCTGGTGTTTCTGATCCCCTCATTGCAAATAAAATGTTGCGGACAACTGGAGATTCAGAAATCTAGGTTGTCCATCTAAGCGGCACCCTCGATTTCTCCCTCATAGTCTAAGTTTCAAAAGTCATCGGATTATGTATCAAGGTTTGACGTTCAGGAGGGATTGGCGATACTGATAATCTAAAAAGTTGGAGTCATTTAAGGGTTTGAAAATCTGGTTTGTTCGTCTGTTTGTCTCTCTCACTAAAAATGTACAGATATTCTAGTTGCAATGAAGGGATCAGAATCACCAATGCCTCCTGACAGTCGGCCATTGGACTGACAGACAGGCTAAATTCTCGAGCCCCCAGATGTCCTCAGCATACCTTACAACAAAAGGATCAACATCCGATCCCATGCCTCCTGACTGCCAAACCTTGGTTCCCGACGCATAAATCATGTTACTCAGAAGACTATGATGGAAAATTGGAAGGTGTTACTTACCTTAGATGGACAGGGCAGATTTCCAAATCCCCGGATATCCTCAGCATTTTATTCGCAATGAGAGGATCAGAATCACCACTGCCTCCTCTATGTTGATGTAGAATGCATTGACCACGGAACCTTGCTTAGCAGGCTACGACACAGCACACAGCCATCGTCAATTCCGTGAGAGTACCTCACTTCCAGTCGAGACGTTCCAGATCGTCTTGTGACCACCACTAAGTTTCGTCTCGTGCGCGGGTTTACGGGCTGGTTCAGTATACTGATTCAGAGAGTGACATAAAGTCTGCTTAGAATAATGGCAAACTTTCGACGCAGTAGAGTCAGGCCAAACCGCCACAGGTATCGCAAAGTGCAAAAGTTAATCAAAATCTTATGTGGCGTATCCTATTCTGACTGGATCCCTGCAGATGTTTTCACTACGACCTTATTCTTGGTGCAGGTCACATATGTTTCATTCAATAATATCAGGAATCTACGGAAAGGTGAATCATTACTGCAAGCCACATTAGATAGACTCGAATACACGGATATACATTATAAGAAAGGTACGTTCTCCATCTCTCTAGCAACAAATAGGTCTTCATCGAAGTCGTCTTCGCCAGCTTCCTCTGTCTCATGTACCATATGCCCCGCATCACCATCTGCACCTTCATTATCCCCACCATAAAACTGATCATCGTCGTCCTCATCATCTAACCCAAAATGCAACTCATCAAGTGTTCCTGGCATGCTGGCAATGCTGCGTCGGCGCTCCCGCTTGTGGCCACCTTCAACGTCACTCCTGCCTTCATCATCCGAGTCGTACGAAGACGCCGGACTCGTGCTCCGTCTACCATCATTGTTCGGCTGGGACCAGCCAAGGGTGTTGCTCAGCCTCTCGAACGACGACATCTGTCGTAAGTGCGAGTTGCGCCCGCGATCCTCGTCCGGTGGAGACGACGCTCGTGATGCAGGGGTCGTCGAGCCCTGGCGACTAGGCACAAGACTGAAATTGCGCAATCGTGCAAGGGTACTAGTGTCAGAACGAGCGCTGAGTGCAGGCGAGGGGGGTGAGAGATCAGGAAGAGGGAAGTCCTGTACAGGTGTCTTCCAGTAGTTGAAGTCCGTGAACTCGGGCGTCCACTTGCGGTGTATTGGTGGAAACATTTGGTCCACTAAGTCCGTCATGTGGATGTATCTGTATCTAATTAGCTTTCGTAGAGAAAAAGTAAGTCAATACAACATACGAGGACTTGTACCCTGCCAATTTAAGCAGTTCCATTTTCACCTCACCCGTAGAATCAATCGTAAAGATGCGAGCGCTTGGAACATCGACACTGCGATAAGACAAGGCGTCAGTGATACGATTACCGAAACCACCATAGAAGGGGTTCCGGGAGGCTTCCCCGAATAGCCTCTGGATATCTCTCAGACATGCCATCTTAAAGACCTCCGGTTTACGAAGGATGACTTCCCTGAAGATGATGTTTCAGGAGAGATCTACCAGCCGTATGCGTATGAAAGCCGTACCGATGCAACGAAGTAATAAGTCGGTCAGGACTCATGATGACTGGGCCCTCTGGCAGCTGATAATTGTTCTGCTTGATACCCTCGAGATAGGCGCGTGTTGCATCTGCTTGGCCGATAGCCCGCGACGTTAGGTACATAATCTTATATCCGTTTCGCGTGATATCCGTATATAACTTTGCAACACCAAGATGAGTCCAGTCGCGTCCAATCATTGCAAAGACATGACCTAACCCATCAGACCTTACGGATTGAACCAATTCAAGAAACAGTTTGAAGAGCATCAGTGAGACGCTTACTTCGTGATGGTGCCATCTATATCAGATACAACCACCAAATCGGTCGAGTCCCAGACAAAAATACGCGCCATACACGCAACTGCACCTGAAGTGGTCAGCGAAAACGTTACAGTGTTGGCACCAGGGTTTAAGTTGAGACTTTTCTGTTGTGTACCAAGAGTGATAATGGTCAATTGTGCTATTAGATAGTAGCAAAGAGTTGACACACAAGCTGATCAGAACTAAGGCGCAGAGTTTTGGCAAACTTGCGTGACGTTGGTGGTCGAACGGTAGTTGGTGTAGGAGCTGGACTCCTGGTGGGTGCCTGAATAGGCGTGGAAGGATATGCAGGGGCTGACTCGGCTGGTGGAAGCTCCTTCAAAGATGTTTTCACATCCTGAGCTACAGCAGTTGCCTTCTGATAAACAATATCAGCTCGCCTGGCAGTGTGAATTGCACTGTTTCTTACATTCCCTGTCGGAGCTGAGGATAATTCATGGATACCAGGATGCTCGTTTTTCACACGTAGCAACTGCTCCTGAGTCGATGCAACGGTCTTCTTACTACTACGCCACCATCTCACCCAAGAGGACGTTGCTTTACTTTGAGCTTCTTCTGGAGGCTCTGACTTTGACCGGTGATGACGTTTAGCCTCGGGCTGCTGGTCGTTTGAGAGGTGCGAGGAGGATATTGGTCGAGTGTCATTGATCTCCTCATCAGATCCTGGAGACATGGGACACGATGGTGGATATAAGTATTTCTGTTGTAGGGTTGCATTACGCCAGGCTACGAGAGCGTTCGTTAGTGGTGATCCATCACCGCGAGTAACATATCTATATCTGATTGAAAATGAACCGCACCATGGAGATTGTGACGACGTACTGGTTGCCACCCCATCTTATGACAAGCCATGAATTCTTCACTATCTCATCATTGTCCAGGAATGTTTTGTAGTCAACCTTCCCCAAATCGAATAGCCTCGCTGCTTCAACTTCGTCGTGTCCATCAAAGATTATTGAACTGTTCCCTCTTCCGTGTCTACATCTCCAACCTGAACCAGTGTCCTCCGGATCAGACAATGCGCCGTCCGACTGTCCTTCCGATGCAGATACAATACTTAACTCAAAAATAATCCTGCGACCCTCGATATTCAACACAAACCGGCTAGGATCGTACTTGCTGGGCCGCAGGATCCCTCCCTTTCCGAAAGAAGCCTCGTCCACATCATCATCCTCTGGATCATGAGAGGCATCGTATCCTTCCACAAGTTCTTTCAGTCTCCGTTGAGGGCTTCCCTCCAGTTCCGGAGGCACACTCTTGCTTCGCCCGTGGTCGTCCTCATGGGCGACATCTGCGCCCTCCTCACCATCCTCATCATCTGATCCTGTGATACCTGGCCTCTGCGAGTTATTCGCCTTGCCTTTGCCCTTAGCCCAAGACCTCCCAAGCGCACCATCCATCCGTCCACCTTTTGAAAAAGAAGCATTGACCGGGGATGGTTGAGGAAACGCTCCCCACTCCCATGAATACTCTTGGACTGGCGAAAGAGAAGCTGTCTTCATCTTCGATGAGGAACCCTGATCTTCTTGTAATAATGAAATTGGATCGGGATGGCCTTCAATGTCAGGCGGGGGTTCAGAGGCTGCGCGGAGCATTGGAAACGTGATTGATGATGCAAGAGGGTTAGGAAGTCCAAGGGTGTTCAAATCAAGCCTATGAACAGGAGATGGCATGGCTGATCCTGTAAGTTTTCCAGCATTGAATGTACAGAATGTTTTTATGATAACACTTGATGACATACTCAGCTTGTCCCGCGAAGGGTATGTGAACTCTTCTGACTCTAACGATATTGTGGTACGGTCTGGCCTTTCACGATCACGATGAGAATGGTAACCTTCAGCATCAAGGGCCACGTCTGTAACATAATAAGATAGAGATGAGCAAGTAATATCATGCACCTACTGGCGTTAAAATCGACTTGAGGAACTTCTATATGATCTCTAAGTGACTTGAGTGCCGCATCAACGCGTTGTTCTTGTTCAGCCATTTCGAGTGTGAGATTAGAGGGTCGATGAATAGGAGTCAGCGGTGGTGATGGAAGACATGGAGCATTTCTGCCATTTTCAATTTGTTCATTAGTGAGCTGGGCGAAAGCCTGCTTTGGAGTAAGATTGAAAACTGATCCGCCGTGGGCCTGCACAGGTTTAGATGTTTGGGCGTCAAGGTCTAAGAAATCAGGTTCTTGGTTTTCCGCAGATTGTTTTGAAACAAAATCTTCATTCTTATTGCGTGTTGTATCTTGTTCACCTGGCTGAAGCTTCGGCTCGAGTTCCGTACCCTTCATAGCGAGACCATCGGCGCCGACTATCAGCTCGTCCGGACAGGTAGGTTGTAAAATTGGGCTTGTGATGAGATCATCCGGAACATCGCCATTCGTTTCAAAGACAAAGAAAGCTTCACCGGCCTCACCGATCTTCATGTTAAACGGAATAGAATGTCCGTTTACGGAAACGTTGACCTCAAAGAACATGATATCAGCCACAGCACAGTAATACACGTCGCATATATGCACCATTTTTTCGGATGGACGTAATACTTGCCATTTTCCAAAACGGACGTGGAATGGTGAACAAACGAGCTCCGTGTCGCCATTGTCAGTGGGCCGCTGAATAACGATGACATCAATTGCACCGGTAAGAGTGGAGGGGTTTATTGGGGGCAAATCCTTGTAATAGTGGTACGGAGCGCTGATAGCATTGACAGCACCCCGGATATAGTTCATGGATGATGGGTGGACGAAAGAGAGTAGCACACATTACTGAATATGATTCTACCACAGCACGTGCGGAGAGAAGTGGGACCATGTGATCGAAAATATATCTAAGTGCTGTCCTGCACCACACCATCTTTTCTTTCTCCTAATCAACCCTTCCTTTCTGATCTATCGGTTATTTCCAACTACGCTTTACGGCCCGTATCTGTTTTCTAGTGATCAACACAGTCAGCCTCGTGATTATACAAAGGACCCATTGGAGGCTAAAAATTGTCAATTAGTCCAACTGGCAAAAGGTCATTATAATTCTCGTACTGGGGTATTGCGTTCCCTGCGCATGTCCCATGATTAGTCTTGTGCACGTCGTAGAATTATGAACATACCATTTCGTGCCACCAGGAAACATAGGAGCTAATGTGCGCCGTTTTAGCGGCCTCCTAACCACCTCCAAGAGCTTCACTCACCAATCTAAGGATCGGGGTGTTTCCTGTCTGCTAAATCAGCTTCTGCTTTTTCTAAGATGATGGCAAGGGCCCGAGGATCATAAACATTGCTGAATGATTTAACGTGAGTCAAAGAGTGTTAGATGGCTTCACCAGAGACACTGCACCGGTTGCGCTCGAACTCAGCTCTGATCTGCAAAGCTTGCGCCCTCCACAAGTCCCTCCTGATTGTCCAATCTAGCGCGTTGTTAAGGTAACGCTTATAAAGTGATTTGACATGTATTCGGTGAGCTACTGAAAACGTTGTAGACATTGTCAATAGGAGGGAAGAGCCGGAGGATATAGTCACCCGTCAAGGCGAGAGCGGTTGAATTGATGGATTACTTCAGCCATCAAAAATTGTTGTTTCTTCACTTGTGACAGGCTCCTCATTTATAAGGCCATTGGCGCTCCCATGGACCCCCATTCCAGACATTCCCAGTTCAACCAGAGAGCGCCCAAGTCCGGTCCACAAGTTATCAATTCTAGGTTTATCGATCTCATGATAACTCACCCAAAAAACTCGGTCGACCCCAAGCGACCCACGCGGTCTCAAAAATCAGACTCCTTCTCGTCTCTTGTTCGCCGGCCTATTGCCACAAATTCTAGGGTCAAGCAGGATGAAAAATACAAAAAGGACATGTATCTCTCCTTTGTTAAAAATGCACTTCAACAGAAGACTGTTGTGAGTATCGTATCGAGATCAAGACTCCGTCACGGAACTCACATACTTCTAGGGAGAAAGCGAGCCTCTCGATGAACTTATAAATCAGTTTAATCCCAATACGACGTATTTAGATGGTGCCCCCCAGCTCCCACAATTGCGTCTATGGCTCCTTGCCCTCTCCCATGTCGTTTCACGGCTCGAGAGAACTCATGCTGGCCTCGTATACGCTATTGTCAACATGCCTTGGACGATGCTTGATTCCGCGACTGTCAAGTCGTACACCGAGTTCATCGGGATGTTAATCAGTGCACGTCCAGAGTATTTGTCTCTTGTCCTTGAAAAGATCGCGCAGGGATTTACATATCGTATGTACTTTCTCTGCATTACTAATGCGGTGTTCAACACAATGCTATCTAGAATCTGGACTAAAAGCGCTGGATGCATGCATTCCTGAAGGGTCATCGAGCCCCCTGACCCGTCGAGTGATCTATGACAGGTTGCACTACATGCTTCAGCATCTACTATCATTGGTTCCAACCTTACCCTCGACCCTGCAACCGTTTCTCGTACGTAGCTTTCCCCATAAGCGCCAGAAAGAAATCACGCACATTACATATATCCGTAACCTGCTGCGCGTCTCATTGTACTGCCCCGAACTCGCCGACAAAATCTTGGCAATTATTATTGACCGTGCCATCCAGATAGATGTATGCAATCTCTCCCGTTTTGATGATGACGTGACTCATTGAGATTATTTCCAGGTCGAAATTCAGGTTGAGTTAGAAGAATTAGATGAGCAGGAAGCTGGCCAGGAAGACGTTTTCGAGCTAGACCCTTTTGATACGGTTGTTGGTCAGGAAGGAGACGATACCGATTCTGAGGACGGCAGTGATGAGGACGACGGAGACTTAAGCGACATATCATCAACGGTCGAAGATATGGACGATGATAACAGAAACGCTGAACTTCCTCCCAACTTTGTTCATTTGCAAGACATGGTGAAAAAACTAGACTCCATATTAACACTTATCTTCGATCATTTCCATCGCAACTACACCTTGATCACAACTGTTGGGAATCTCCAACACCCATCACCGCTTCCAGACCTACCTCCAATAGATGGCTCCCTGTCGATATCATCCCCGCCAATAACTTCAAATACCCCGGCTGTTACTCCCCAAATCCGGCCACCAAAGAATGAAAATCCTTCAGGTAGCAAAACACCATCAGGCCAAGAACAGCCTGTAGCGGATTCACCGCAGCGCCGCAGAAATATCCTCAGGACGCAATTCCATACCCTCCTCACCATTTTTGATCGTACCATCCTTCGTACTTTCAAGTCACGATATACACAATTCCTCCTCTTTTGGTACACATCACTTGACCCAGAATTCGCAGATGTTTTCCAAGGGATGCTTGTCGAACGTGCACTCCTTGCGATCAGTCCAGATGGGTTCACTCACATCAATACACCAGTCGTCACTCGTGCTGCAGCAGCATCATACATCGGCAGCTTTGTTAGCCGCGCAATGTTTGTCGACCGCGAAGGCACACGACGAGTGGTAGGTATGCTCTGTGAGTTCCTCAAGGCGCATCTTGATGGCATAGAGGAAATCATGCGTGAGGGTGGTGCGGGAGCCGAGATTGGAGGCATGGTGCAGCATACAGTATTCTACGCAGTTGCCCAAACGGTCTTTTTGATCTTCTGTTTTCGATGGCGTGATTTATTGGAGGATAATGAGGGTGATGATGAGTTTTTAATTGGAAGAAAGACGGAGGGCGGTGATAGGTGGATTCCGCAACTTGGCGTACTGCGGCAGGTTGTTACTTCAATCCTCAATCCTCTTCGAGTACGTTCGTAATTGGGTTTTACTCGACAGTTTGTTAACCTCTTTCATCAGGTCTGCTCGATCAATGTCGTAACACAATTTGCTCGTATAGCTCACGCAACCGGTTTTCTCTATTGTTATACCATTCTAGAGGCCAACAAACGATCAGACTATGTACCTTACAATTACGCTGCTGCAGAGCGCACTCAACAAGGCTTAGCTTCTGGTCAGCAGCAGCCTCGTTTAACCTCTGTGATTCCTCCCTCTCTGCTCGACGAGGCGACAAATCCAGAGCTCAACACATTCTTCCCATTCGACCCATACCGCCTACCTAAATCCCACACCTATATCCAAGGCATATACCGAGAATGGTCCAGTGTTGCGCTCGATGATGATGATGATGATGAGGAGGAGGAGGAGGAAAAAGAGGAAGAGAAAGAGAAACAGGGGACAAGGGAGGGAACGCAATCGGATGGATTAATCATACCATGCTCAAGGTCGGGTACTACAGATGATTTTGGTCTTGGAAAGTCATTGGGAGCGATGAGCATCAGTCCGATACGCGAATCAATGGTTCCGTCAGTCCAGATGCGGGATATCTATATCGGGGCCGCGTAGGACTCAGTCGCTGAATCGTTATCGCACTGTTGTCATACTTGTTTGTTATCTCGTACTCTCCACGTATTGCATATATTATCCATGCATTCTTCTTGTCAACTAATACTCATGTTGAGATAAGTCCCATACGTACCCTTACATTACATTTCCTTTTATATCTATGATTACTAACACTTACAATTTTTCGACTCCCCGTCGTTGCCACACCTCAGTCACTTACTACTCTGTTGGTTGCCCTGAGGTGTGTGTATTTTGAATATTCAACTCCACTCATATTCTTACCATTACTCTACCTAGATATTTATCTTACTTCTATTTACAACAGGTAGAGTACCAATTCAGTTGCTTACCATTCTGTTGGGTGCCCTGAAATATTTATCTTATTTCGATTTCCAACAGGTTATGGGCCCCGTACCTCGCTGTTAAATAAAGTATATTACTACCACAGAAAACTATAACTCAATACCAAAAAATAAACCCTTTGGATCTTGCCATGTCGGGGAACAGCTCAATACTCCCATTCACCCTATTGAGGAAATCAAATGCTGAGGCCATGAGAACTATGCTAGCTGGAAGATCTAGATGATTGCACATGGGAACCTAGAGGTCTTTTCAATTACTTGGGAGAATAAAATCAACATTCCCGAACAAGACTGGTATATCATCTGATAAAGATAAAGGAAATACCTCCACAACTCCCCAATCAACTCCAGTACACTCATGAAATTCAAATGAACTTGAATATGAACTCTGTGAAAGCATTGCCCTGTCTTCATCCTGATCAACCCTCAATGACATTGTGGGATCAGAAGTTAACCTGATACCATCTCCTATGATGCATAAATGATGCTGAAGCAAATATTACAGATGAGAGATTCATCACAAAATTACTTGATTATTTTTCTAAATGATAGGACCCGGTTGTATCAATCATATATAGTAAAGAAGACCTTGTCAAAGTCATTGTAACCCAGTGGTTACCCTGGGCTATTTTGTCACCATGACATTGTTACCATGACATTGTTGTACTGAGTAGTTGACACATGTTGGTGATGTGCATCCATAGATTATGTAATGACAACATCTTGTATTTCACAATGTATCTAGTCTAATCTGATATTTCAGTCTGATTCAGCTACTGTGTGATACATGCAAGATTGTTCTATCCATAGCCAACAGCTACATTTTTTTGAATCTTCTGCTATTGGCTTTAGACTCTGGACTCTTGTTACCAATCTAGGCAACTCTCATCAAACTTCTGAGCTTCTTTTCTGCTATATCAACATTTTGTTCCCATGGTTGACTCAAAAGATCAACCACCTGATTTCTTGGAGCCAATATTTGGTCCCAACCCTAGTGAGATGCCTTCAGCATTAATACCAACTCCTGCTGAAATGGGATGACAAGGTAGCTCATAATATGAGTAAGGGCTTTGCAATGCCAGGGGGGCTACATTTCATAGATGAAGTCAATTTTGAATACTGGTTCTAGACCAGAGGAAAAATTATTTGCTTTGGGAATGTCACTTCCAGCAATGAATCTGGCATCTTTGCTTTATCCAACTTTGTCTGAAAACACAATGCTTGTATTAGGGGCAATGAGTGGATCTGCACAGTATGCAGACATGATGCAAATTAGCATGCTAGTGCATAGTACTCCATTCTGGAGTAGGATGCCCAAATAAGGGGCTAGACAAGAATGAGGAGTAAGTCTGGCAAAAGGAATCAGACAGACAGGACATACTGGAGAAGAGGCACTGTCAGTGCCTCCAACAATGGAGCTGCTGAGAGGGAGTGGCCAAGAGCCACAGGTGAGGCACAAGTACTGCTGGGAAGTTCTGGGCTTAGAGCCTGAACTGGACTCTTCTGACAAAAAGGAAGATGGACAGTTGTTATTGACCTTATCTGTACAGCTTTAGCTGGTATTGGACCACTTTTCAATGGTCAGCAATGAATTGATGCAGAAGCATCTACAGCTTTACATAGTAAAGCACTTATAGCTACTGGCTGATAGAGGGCCAGCATGTACTTAGTTTGGACTTGACTGAATATATTGAACTGTTCATCCATATATTTTAGCTTGAGCTCAATGAGTACATTAAGCACAAGGCCTCCCAAGTTTCAGCAACATTGATAGCTACATTGGCTGAATTAATGGATTATAATGCCATGTTGTGTCAATATGCACCAAACATTGTGGAAGTAATGGATATGCTGAATGTGCCTTGACAGGCAAATGAGTCCCAATAGGACTATGAAAAGACATCCAGAATGCCACATAGCAGCAAGCCAATAGGACTATGAAAAGACATCCAGAATGCCACACAGCAGCAAGCTAATACAAGTGGCATGCCACATCAAGCAGTATCTAATGAGGAGATAGCAATGTCTCACCTTCCAGGTGATGACAAGGCAAAGGAGCCACCTGAGGTAAGGATGCCTTGTAGATGCATTATAATCAAGGAAGAGGAACACAAAGAGAGTGTTCCAGGTGAACCTATTGCACCACAACATGTTGCACAATAAGTCCATCTAGTGGACAACTGGAATAATCACATCAGTTATTAACACATAGACAATCAAGACTTGCAGGACCATAGTGAGTCATTAATAAATGACCAGAGTATAGTTTTTGAAGGGTGTGAAGGTGTTATACCTGTAGACAATATGAGGCAACAATTTTCCATGAGAACTGAAGAACTGGACAGGGATCCAGATAATGGAAGTGGTGACAATGATCACTACAGTGAACATGGAGATGGTCATTGTAATAATGACTAAGATAGATGGGATTGTCAAGACAATTGTAGACCCTATAGTCATCAGATAGATAGTCTGGTACTTTAAGCCTCTTAGGTTCTGCATTGCAAATACAGGATGGAGGAGCCCTCATACCAAACAAACAGAGCATGGTCATTGTGTAATGAATTGTGCACATTACAACACATATTATAAAATTATTATTATTATACAAGTATTACTAATTATTCTTTATGTAATTAGTATATAAGTTG
>JABCKS010000074.1:0-48809 GCA_018851325.1 Termitomyces sp. DKA19
AACATTCTGTTTGCCAAGAGTATTCAGTGGTGTAACAATGACCTGAATAGGATTGCAGAAGTGACCTTAAGTTGCCAGAGATATGGCTGAGTCCCAAAAACCCGTTAAGTTCAATTTCAAGTCATATAAAATCATCAAACAAACAGAATGCAAACATGTCATGTATGTGCACTGGATGATCACTCAGCATTGATGGTGGCAGTCAATTTCACATCCAGCATCACCATTACTCACAGTGGTTGATGATATTTGTAGATGATTTATACCAGTGGCTGTTGAGAGGTCGAGAGAAAAGAGGTTCTTGGTTTACTCTTGGATTATTACCTATTTTGTAACATTGATTTGGAAATATTTCTACTGTGTCGCGCTTTCCTTCAACCTTAAAGCATGCCCGGGTGCTGCTTAAAGCCTATGACTGCAGCAGTGCTATCCTTCCGAATTCTGATATTCTGGCTTCCCTCAGCCGTCATAGGCCTAGTTGCTTACTCCAACAATAATGGCCTTATGGTCTAGTAGCATGATTCCTCGTTTGGGGCTTGATTTGGCGACGCTCGAGGAGGTCCTGGGTTCAACTCCCAGTGAGGCCCATACTTTTTCTTTCCCCTTGTGACCTAATCATTAGTATCAGCGATCTTGACTTGAGGAACACTTGGATCGCGATGGTCATTTGAAAAATTGTCTTCCCTTTATGGCTCTCTGCCCTGCTTGACTATCGATCTAATACGTACCAAGTCGCCAGCTCGTTCAATTAATCCAATATTACAATGCTCAAACAAAATTGCAGGTGCGGAAATCAACATATTGATAAAATTCCACGAACGAAAACTGACTACAACCCGGACATGTGTAGAAGTCGGGCGCTTTTTCATTCCTTATTTGGCATTTTCCTTCATCTCCTGGGTAGGAAACTTGGAAAAAACATCCTTCAACTTATCCAACGGCGCCGCCAACAATCCACCAAGGGTTTCAAAGGGTGGCTTGTCGGGAGCGGATGGATGGGCCCTAGCAAAGAAATCCTTCAGGATCTGAAACTTGAAAAGCTTGTAATAACCAGCCTAGTCGGGACAAACTGCTTCGTTTTCGTAAATTTCGAAGCAGCTTGTAAACTACCATCTTTCCCAAGAGCAGGCTCAAGAAGCGGCAAATCAATCGTCTCCTCATTGTCGTTATGCTCATGCAGATGACCCATGATAGACTTGAGCAAATCAGCATGGCTGTCATCGCCGGCAGTCAACGACTCGAGCTCGTACAGCTGCTTCTTAACGGTCTTCAAAAGAGGATGAGTAGTTGTATGTAGAACCCTGTCTACACACCAGGTGATCCGCACGATCCTGGTCGGCAAGCTCAACGCCCTTGTCGCCAAGGTGAGTCTCCATGAGAGGGTAGACAACAATCTCTTCTCCAACTGCATGTCGCGCAATCTCCCAGGTCAACTGCCTGGCCCAACGCTCCTGCGCATCAGGGTTTCTGGTTTCCTTGACGTACTGATCATAATAGTCGTACATCTACCAATAAGTGAGCCTTATCGCATTGAGCGTGGCAGAAAAAGGGTCAAATACCTCCTGGTGATCATCCTTGATGGCCTCGATGAGAGTCTGGTGTTTTTGAGAAGCCATAGTACGAGCTAGGAGAGTTCGTGGAATGATAGGTCGCTGATAAACTCTGAAGGGGTAATGAGTAGCTACAGAAATGCTGGAGAGGGTTGTGCGCTGCATTACTTATACGAGCGAAGAAGACAAGCTGTCGAGATGACGACGCGACGGTCATAGAGGAGCTGATGACGCAGTAGGTGACATGAGCTTGTGACTGGAGACGCGATCGAAAGTGACTTTGATTCATTGATGTAACGAGACGGGCCTCTTTCATCGCTTCTGATGTGGGACATGAAGCCAATGCTCTGATAGCTTTCACCTGATTAGATGTGACACGTTGACGCGTCCTCTGCAGTGTGCCCTTGGGCCTTGCATAGACTACGGTGATAGACGTGACAATGAGCATAATCGAGCCAAGAAAATCCTGCAGCTTGGAGGGTATTTGCCAGGTTGGCGTACACAACTTCTATAGGGATTTTAATGGGAACAAGATAGCTGACGAAGTATCAGATGCCTAAGGGAAGCCGACGTGCCATATTTTCGTGAAGTGTCCGAAGTCTAAGGGAAGCCGACATACCACATCTTCGTGTTACCCGCATGCTACTCTCGTTAGGCGATTCATTCAGTGACGGAATCATGGGAAATTCGGTGGCCAGCGAAAAGAGTCAGCTTCATATACGTGACATTCTACTGCGTTCATAGATGCGTCGTATATTGGTTAAATAAAGTCCACTGCATTCTGAATTCGGTAGAAGATCAGAGTTCGTCACGCTTCTGATCCTGCCTATTAATGGCAACCATCTCTGTCTCGAAGACGAGTGTAGCACCAGGAGGAATGACACCACCAGCACCACGGGCACCTAGCAGAAATACAACAGTGAATTCGCATTTGACAGTTAGAAATACAACTACGTACCATATCCCAACTCAGGAGGAATGGTGAGTTTACGCTTCTCCTTAACACACATGCCGAGCAGTCCCTGATCCCACCCTTTAATGACTTGACCGACGCCGACTGGAAGATGAGAGTGTCAATACGTCAATAGGTGTCAGTTGAACAGTAACATAACCAGTACATACGTGTAATTTGTAGGGGTACGTGGCGATCGTGACTAAGGACAAGAGTGTTCAAGAGACCAAAATACGGGTAACATCATCAGCACGAACCTAGAGTCGAATTTCTTTCCTGAGTCAAACAGTAACCCCGTCTACAGCAATTGCAAACATGTAAGGCTCGAGAACGAGATGAATGAACCACGCACGTAATGGACCTGAATCTGATCTCCCGTCTGAGCGCTAATCGTACACTCCTCGGGCTGGTAAGTCGTCTCAATCACGAGCTCTGTAGGAGGCTCTGCATCAGCTGCAAAGGCAGCGGTGGCAAAGAGCAAAGGAAACCATTGTAAAAGTCTCATAGTCGTTCGAAGAGAAGACAACGCGGGAAAAGTCAAGACCCCAAAATAAGTAAGCCAAACGTGTCAAGCGTGTCCACGGCCCCCGGGCCGCTGGCCAGACATCCATGAGAAACAATTCTCGGCAGAGCTCGGCAGTATCCGACGGAAGGGAAAGCAGAGGACAACAACTATACAGTCGGTGCCACCCAGCAAACCTTATTTTTTCTATCCATCCGACACCACCGACCCGCCGCCTGACGATGGTATGCTCCCTATTGTTCAACATGCAGATAATGGGTGCTCAATAATGTTTGATGTGATTAGCCCTCCCAGAAGACCTTCCGTACCAAAAGAATTCTCGCCAAAGCAGGACGTCAAAACAGGTATGTTCACCCAGCGATCTCCAACTATCTCAAGAAATTGACCTACATTTCATCGCAGGCCGATCCCACAATGGTTCCGCCTGAAGACGGACACTAAAATCCAGGTTTGGAGGCTTAGTTTCGGTGACTGAGGAATGTTTACTGAATTTGTTGTTTGTGATCCCAGTATAACGCCAAGCGCCGTCACTGGAGGAGGACGAAGTTGAACATCTAAGCATTGAATGCTTTTGTAGATGAAGGAGGTTGGCATGACAGTGGAGAGAGGAGAGGGCGCACCAGCAGAGCCATGTTTTTTCACCCAGATATTATGACGCGCATATGAATATGGTTCTTCCGCTTCGCACTGGTCATCCTGAGGTAGAAGGGTATGGCGAAAGGCCGGGTTATTGAACGTTGAAAGTTAGTTGTCGACGGTTTGCCCCTTTTACCTCCCTCGCCTACTGGTTTTGTCCGCGCGTACATTTCATCCAGCTTGACATCTCATTTGTAGGACCTCACATTAAGTTTCAAGGAGACTTCGTCTAAGCGTGCCAAGCTTCGCCTCTATTCATGTTTCATACTAGGCAAAAGCAACTTTGCAAGTTTGGCTATGGATGACAGCTGAATTGCGACCCTTATGAACGATTGTCTGCGAAAGTTATCGTGTCAGAATTCCAAGGCCTTGCCGCATCGGTTTCTTGTCTTTCTAGTTTTACTCGGAATCACTATTTCGAAAAGGTCCAGAACTGTTCGATCGAGAATTCGATGGGATGGAGTACATGGAATTGATCATGAATGAAACCTTAGAATGTCCTCTCGAATACTTGGTATCATTGAAGCCAGTCTTTTCAAGTTCGACTGACTTAACCATTCAGCCCTTTCAAACTCTTCGATTCTGATGTGTAGCTTGTCTTTTGACGTGTTGAAGCATTTCACTGTTTGATGTCACGAAGAGAACCAGTGCGAAACGTGCGATTGTATCACATTACACTCTTGGCTTTACGTGATTACGTTCACCATCTGAGCGATTGGAGAGTGTGTAAAATCATTTACAACGATTTAGCTGCTATTTGTCTTGGGCCCTGACACCGTGCCGTCAGAGTTCGATGCTTGGGGAGTATTGGGGCGGTTTGGAGCGGAACGGCACAGTAGGTACTGTGTACCTCATCTGCATAAACAGTAACCATTATATCCCTCTAGTTGTATGTGCCGCACTGCCCGTCTATGAATACAATGAGTAACTATCTCCAAAAGATTGATCCTATACGCCCCATATCTTCGATGCAGTCCTCGAACTCATTGCTGAGACATGTCAGTTGTCATCATCATTATGATCCCGTTCGACTTGAGGATGCGTGTGAGCCGATAAATATCTTCACCATAGATGAAGTTCTTTCAGGAAGCTTCTATATATGACACTAATCGGTGCCTCAAACAAAGACGAACAGCGAAGCGCCACTTGTTTCTCTAGTGGGAACAGATTCTTGACAAATTTTGGACCTCGGGGCTGGTTTGGTGTCGCAATTCTTAACTCCTATGATATAGCAGGTAATTCAAATCCTACAGACTGTTCTTTATGTCCTTGGCCCAGACATACTGTTGTTGTTGTGTATGCATAACCTGACCAGACAGGAGTAATGCATAATGAATTTTTCTCTGGTCTCCAAGGCTGGGAACCCCTCACATGAAGTGAGCATACGCCCACATTCGACTATCTATTGATATCCTTCAGACGCTTGACTGAATGTTTCTTGAACTAAATGAGGTCAGGTTCTCATGTAAATCGTGCATTTCTCTTGTCTAGTTGGAAATGTTCAACACTCGGTTTTTTACCATGTTATGTTAGGCTGGGAACGTCTGTAGGTTCGAGTCATCACGACAGATAGTTCGTGTCCGCTATATCTCTTGTCTCATACTATACGCCATGCACGGAAACACTCGATTCCTTATTTCTGGACAAGTCGTATCTGAAAGTCTTTCAAGGCTGATAAGTAGTATTCTCACTTCTGTCCGGATGACACCTCGATTGGCTTTGACCATGGGCCTGGTTAAAAACCTATCGCAGCAATTCTTGGTATCTCACATCGTCTCTCGGCAGTGCGGCGACCTTATCATGCTCATGTTCCATTATACAGATTTCACAGGCACTGACAACTCAAACCTTCTTGAGCTGGATACAAGACATAGCAAACTGGAAGCGAGTATCGCTCTCATTCAGCAGCTAACAAGGGAATATGTTATGTATTACTTCGCGTCAATCCCACGAAATGTTCCACTGGAAGATTCTGAGTTACTCATTAGAACTGTTCTTTCTAGTTACCCAAGATAGTGCAAATGCTTTACCAAACTTAATTTCGTATGTTGACCGAGTAAACCGTCCTTATCATATTGTAACCGTTTCATATTCAACCAGATAACCCTGGATGGGATCGGCTGCGTCTCCTTCCATCATCTCAGGCATCTTTGCTAATACGCTACTCATCTCCATTCACTCATCCTATTGCCGCGGCATAACCATGTCGATACCTACCTTCCACTATCCACTTCCTCTGAGGAAACCCGTCACAATCGACAGCATAAGGCGGTGGACAATACTATGAACTTGACGACCTTCAACGAACGAACAAACGAAGAATTTCATGGAAATCTCGCCGACAATGGGATCTCCGTTGTCATATCTCAGTGTCTCACGCGAGGTGCCTTCTTTTTCCATAGAACATAGCTTCTGTACTCACAGAGGTCCAGAGCCTAACTTTGTCCCTTTATATCTGCCACCCAATATATCAATGGTTGTCCATATCTGAGGTGATAAGGGAAGTCCTTTGAGGGCCATCCTCACAGTGTAGTGCCTAGTTTCTACATCTTGCAACACCCCAGTCACGGGTGCACCACACGCCATATGGCTTTAAGCTTGTCCAAGCTAACACTCAACAAAGCAAAAATAAATTTTCAATTCCAACATGAGCGGGACTCGTGTCCTGGTCAAACCCTTCTTTTACATTCAAACACACCATATATGCAATTGATTCTGAGGTAAGTCGCAACTGCTATCAAGCTTCTTCTGAGTCATGAGACGTAGCAGATAAGTAGACTGCCTCCGAGAAACCGAAATGATAAGTGTTCCAGAAAGGAGCGCCGTCGAAGTACAAAAGGCTCATCCTGGGACAAATGTGCTTCCTGAAAGAGTGTATATGGTATGCGTCGTGATTTCAAGCTATGGTTGATGGATAGGAAGGATAGGAACTACAATACATATATACATAGATGTGATTCAGACGGTCCACCGATGCGAAAGGCAGAGACAAATAGACTAAAAGATGTACGTACACATACATACGTGTACTCAAGTGCGACCTCAACACCCCTCAGAGAGCCGACTTTTGGTACTTGGGATCAACTCCATCGGCGATGGCCAAATACGGCATCAAATCGCTCGTCAAAAACTCGCTCGGCCACTTCTTCCTCACCTGCGCCTTCAAATATTCCGCTGCAACATCTACATTCTCGTCTTTCACCCCAGCCACAATCTTCTTTATTCCAGGCGCAAGTTCCTTCACCAACGAGTCAATGTACTCAAGCGTGATAGGAAGGCCGTTATCGAGCCGCGCGCCGTAGTGTACCCACTGCCACAACTGCACACGCGTGATTTCGGCAGTTGCGGCATCCTCCATGAGGTAATTGAGTGGGATACACCCATTACCTCCGATCCATGCAGAGGTATACGCCAGGGATGTCGAAACATTTTCGCGTACGCCCTCTTCAGTTATTTTCCCAGGGACTTTAGTGTTCAACAGATCAGCGGCAGCGACTTTGACGTCTTGACGGAGAACGTGATACTGGGTATCAATACCGTAAGTAAAAGGATAAACAAGAAGCCCATGCGGAACTCACCTGATTGGGACCAAGCATATTTTCGTCGAAGATTTGGCGGGCGATTTGATTGATAAGTGGGTGTGCAATCCAAGTGCCGTCATGACCTGCGGTGACCTCACGGAGCTTGTCTGCCCGGACCTTGGACATTGCAACTTCGTTCGCCTTGGGGTCATCCTTGATAGGAATTTGCGCCGACATGCCACCCATTGCCGCGACCTTACGTCTGAAGATGGTATGAGCACACTGGAAGAATCGACAATCTCGTGATATACCTATGGCACGTTTGGATTAGAAGCTTGACATAGGCATCCATAAACCCGACAGTCATGGTAACATCTTTCCTATCAGGAAGAACCGCGCTTCGGTCGGCCCTGCGCTTCTTTATGAAACTAAAAATGTAGTCCCATCTATAAATAACAGGAAGTCAAGAATTCTGAACTGATGGACCTCCCGTGGATACCACACTTACCGACCGCAATTGAGGCCTGAGGAGTGGTTTCTCAGCTCGAAAAGAATTTCCTCCATCTGGAACGCAGCCGGCAGAGTCTCTATGAGGACAGTAGCGCGGATTGTGTTGTGGGGCATGCCAATGTAGGATTGAGAAAAGAGGAAGATGTCGTTCCAGAGACGTGCCTCAAGGTAGTGCTCCATCTTGGGCAGATAGAAGTATGGCCCTCGCCCCGCCTTGACAAGTTCCTTTGCATTATGGTAAAAGAAGAGGGCAAAATCGAAGATGGAGCCAGAAATGGGCACGTTGTCGATGGTGACGCGAGGTTCGTCAAGATGCCACCCTCGAGGTCTATGCCAGAGATAAGAGAATGTCGGTTGTCTGCGATATAGGATACTGACCGGACAAGCAGAACAGCAGGCTCAGCGGAAAGCTTATACTGTTTCCCGTTTGACTCAAAGTCAATGTTGCGCCTGACAGCGTCACGAAGGTTGATTTGGCCGTTGATCATGTTCGCAAACGTAGGCGAGCTAGAGTCTAGGACAAACGGTAAGCAGGAAGCAAAATGGAAAGAACGAGCAACACACCTTCAAAGTCAGCCATGAAAGTCTTGGCCCCGCTGTTGAGGGCGTTTATGACCATTTTGCGGTCGGTTGGACCAGTGATCTCGACGCGACGGTCCTCGAGGCCAGGAGCTGGAGGTGCGCAGTGCCATGAAGGCTCAGCACGAATATTGGCAGTCTCTGGTGCAAAATCAAGAGGAACGCCCGAATCGTATCTGCGCTGGGCCTCCTCACGCGCGACGATAAGAGACTGTCTGGTTGATTCGAAAGTCCTGTGGAGAGCCGCGAGGAACTCGAGTGCGCCGTCAGTGAAAAGCTCAACTTGGGCCTGTGGTGCTACTTGAGAATGGATTTGCACGCCTTTGACCATTGTGTGAAAGGGAGGAGGATAAGCAGAATGAGTGAGCCATTGGATGTCTAAATACGTTTCCAATTTGGGACGGCT
Source organism: Termitomyces sp. DKA19 (assembly GCA_018851325.1). Classification (NCBI taxonomy): domain Eukaryota; kingdom Fungi; phylum Basidiomycota; class Agaricomycetes; order Agaricales; family Lyophyllaceae; genus Termitomyces; species Termitomyces sp. DKA19. Next base: position 8,678 of record JABCKS010000074.1, read on the forward strand.
CTCCGTGTCCGCATCCGAGCACCGAAAGCGGATCGCGCCACCCCCGTTCGCTCATATCACATGCCCTTCCAACGTGCGTTCTCGTGCTCAACTTCGTACTCATTGTATATCGCTTACCAGCCATCACATGTCGCTCAGCCTTTCTTATCACCGCCAAAGCTTTTGAACAGACCTGCCGTTTCATATGGTATCCAGAGGGCACGCGCCGGGAACGCGTGCACCTGCATAAACGGCATAATTCCGCACACCGACGGTTTCCCGTGTCTGCGTTCCGCCCGGCGAATAATTAGCACAAGGCTATATTGCCCTAATACATACAATCAATCTCCAGCATCCTAATTAGGTCTCCTCGGACAATTTCTCCTTCGGCGCCGCAGGCTCAGCCGTGCCTTGCGAGGACCCTGTGAGGACGTCCTCGGAAACGGAACGAGAAATGTGAGTGACATATCTTACCTGATACTAGATCTTTTACAACGCGCTCCCCAATCAAGATTACCCTCTTACACGCCATCTGCCACACGCCAACACTCACAGAGCCTGGGGAAAAAGCCATGTCACAAGTGGGATCTCAAGAAACTTCAAAGCGCTAACCTGCGGGTGCAAATGGGAATGATAGCCACCATCCTAAAGGACCAAACCATCCCGGTGGGAGGTAGAACACGGCTGTTCTCCTGTACCACCATCCCACGAAGAATTGGACGCCCGTCGTCAACAGCCAAATTGCTGAATTAAACTTTATGGAAAAGGCAGTCTTAGTAGACGCCACATCGCTATCTGAAAGAAGTTGCGTCAGTGGTGACGTGTGGCAAGTCCGGCGACAGAGTAATGCACTAAGTTTCTCAAGCTCCGCTAATCCCTTGTCTGCACTACGTCTTAGCTTCGCCCATTTCGCAAATTGATCCTGAGCGCTTGTCTTCAATAATTCCGCTTTCGTGTTTAATACCTCCTTCCGTTTCGACCGTAGCTGTGCGCTCATTGACGAGTGGAAAATCCGCAGATATAATGAATATGTCTTCAACATATTAGCATGTCAATAAGTATCCCGAAGGACAAATAGCATACCAATTCTAATAAAACATTCTGCCCGATCCAGGAAATAAGCTGCGTCACAAAGACGAGCGCAAAAATGGTGAAAATAAGAGACATTTCTGCCTATGTCTGATTATGCAAAGTGTATCCTAACCAGTTCACGAGTCCCGGAAGTACAGAAGTCCAAGCTTCTAAGGAGCACTCGGGGCGATCGTGGAAGGGGGATGCAGGAAAGGTGATGACGAGGACAAAGAAATGTCGAAGTCCGCGAGGCTTTGCCAGAACCGGCTATCATTCCACGTGACCATGAAATAGGGACCAACTGAAATTTCAGTCCATCTTTCTTTCGCCCACTTCTGCCAACTTCTCTGCTCTGTTCCAATTACTGTGGATGCCTTCGAGCTCCGCATGTCTACGAATCGTCAAAGCTAAATCTTCTTTTCTTTCTAAATATCAATTTTTGATACCCTCGCCTTATTTTCTGGAAAATGACAGTCTCAGTGGCCATTGTGGAATCTCAAGTATTGGGGTGGTACTGGTGGACTACGTCATCTGCGTTGGAGGCTCCCTGGATTTCTTTCATCTCCCATGCTCTACCAAACTGCGAATATCTTCTTCTATCTAGACTGGCATAGAATCTTAAAATCATGGACCTTCCCAAAAACACTGATCTACCTTCTCGGAGTCGAAGATGCGAGTGAAGTCCCTTTTCTACTATGCCGTATTGCTTGGAATCCATTAAAGTGTCTGTCTCAGCCACGCCCTTTGTGGAGCAAGACTCACTTGTCGTCCTAGATTCAGAATAGATGTTCATTCGACGCATTGCAAGCCACGTACTTTGGCATTTGATTCGGAAACAAATTTGCTTGTGTCAATTTCTTACTGAGTTGTGTCACAGTCTTGTTGCGCTTATGCTTCCTCTGTTGTTTGTCGCCATCGTTGAGATCACACAGGGGAAGATCGAGGATAGTGGATCTAGGATATGTCAATGCATGTAGAGGGCAACCGGATTTAAACTCAGCTCGCCTTTTAGGATACGCATATACCGGTCGTGGAGCATAGATCGGTATCAATGAATACTCGGGTCGGTCGGTATAAGCAAGTAAAGGCATTTCTACACTCCTATCTGGCTGGATTCGGACTTGATCCTCTCTACTCTCTCCTGAAATGCATTCTAAATCGCTCCCTCGCGGTGTAATGTTTGTCCAATTTCTTTCATCTGTGTCTATTTGATATAGAAACCTTTCCAGCCCTAGTGGGTAAAGTGGTTTGCCATCAAAATACACCATTTCTTCGTGCCTAATCCTCTCAGTGTCCTGTCTGTTGGTCAATGAAAAGTTAGCTTATGAATAAATAACGCCAGAACACCTTTAAGGACTCACGCTTCGACTTGATCATAAAGCTGATCCTCCATTTCTCGCCTCCAATCCCAATCGTCTTCGACGGGGCAAGGATCAGAAGCAAGTGGCACGGGAAGTTGGCTCTGCATGGATCAGAAATAAACAAACACAGGAAGTCCCAGTTGAAAGTGAACAGAAATAAATACCAGTTTCTACGTGGCCATCAGTGGCCGAAGTGGCACTACAGTGTACAATTAAGACCATTGTTTGTCTTAGACGCTTGGGCACTAGCACATACACTGTTTTGTAGTTGCGGTACATAGCTCACTTTGAGTGGCGCGGCTTTGAAGCATAAGCAATATGATCGGCCCTCACGTCACATTCAAATTGGTTTGCAATACAAGTCTGCCTTGTTTCCCTTGTTTCCCTCGTTTCCCGCAGGCTTATGGTTGTGGCTCAGTCACTTGACAACTTGTGGGAAACGAAGTATGGCGCCTTCTTAAGGACTTTTCGTGACTAGGGTGACGCATTGGAAGGCGCTGCAAAGACATTTCGGATCCCATAATTCTGATAAACCTCAAATGTTCAGCGGGGAATCAAGTGGGCAGAGGGAGTCTGACTAAATTACACTCGGAAAGGAAAGCCTGGGGTCAAAGTTCAAAGTCTTCATAGCAGGGCTGTGCTTTCAGACGAATTGATTCTTCGAGGCATCTCTATAAGATTCATCACCGAGAAGTAGCTGGAATGGCGAAAGAGTATGATAGTGATTGACAAGAGATGGCAACGAGAGGCCAGCGATTGCGCAGTGCAACAAAATCAATAAGGGAACTCGTCGACAGATTTTAACATTCGTTTCGTAACAAAGAGACAGATGAGATCGCACATCGATTACGACACGAGCCTCAGCCACGACAAAGACAAGAATGAAGACATGTGCAAGTCTAGATGCCAACCACTTCAAGAGCGAATTTGAGCGGGTGGAACGACCCCTACCAGTTAGTATGTCATAACTGGCTAGTACTGTTGTGATCATGATATCTGTTCAGCCCTGCCGACCAAGGTCACAAGTCTCAGGCAGAGAGCGTCTAATGTGTGAAACAAGAAAGGATTCAATATGTAGAAAATTGAAGGCTTTGTGGTGATAAATGTCATTGAATCTTTACAGAATAGAGAATCGCAATACCAAGGAAACAAGTTTCCCTCTTCGCTTAAAATACAGTTTAGGCTTTGGAGACCTTCACCACCGCACCATGTTGCAGAGCACGGCTATAAGGACAGAACTGCAGGGGGATGAGTCCGTGCCTCTGTTGAGGGAATGACAACATACTTCATGTCCGGCCTTGAGAACATCCTCATCAACACCCTCCACTTTAATATCGACGGCAAGTCCAAATCCTCCCAAGTCCTTCGGCTCGCCGAGATGCACGTTGGTGTGAACAACAGCCTTCGAGGCATCCTTGCCCATACGTCCAGCCACGAGCTGAATGGCCCCAAGCAGGCAAGCTAGACACCAAAGACGCAATGATGAGTGACAGTCAGAGAGTAAACGAGGTAGCCACCAACAGGCATATCCCATCGCAAACAGTTGCTCCGGATTCTCGCCCTTCCCGGTTCCTCCAAGCTCCTTTGGCGTGGCAAGATCGAGTTCAAGGCCGTTAGACTTCACCTCTCCATTGCGCCCCTTGCCTTTGGCAGTTGCATGTGCGGTGTACTATTGTAGTGATATTGTAGTGAACGCGTCAAATTCTCAAGAAGCTTCGCTGATTGCAAACAATGTGAAATACCTTATAGTCCTTGAGAGTAATAAGAGACCTAGAAAAGGTCTTGGAGTGTAAAGAAAAAAGCCGGGGGCGCGAGGCTTTGAGTATGTTTCTGGCTGCAATGTTCAACATGACCGGTATGATGTGCGTAACACCGTGTCAACTTATGAAGACCTTGTCAACTTATAAAGACCTTGTCAACTTATAAAGACCTTGCCAACTTATAAAGACCTTATAGAAGTATTATCCAAGATATATCAAACACAGAAGAATCGTATTATCTATCGTATACAGATGTTCATAAACAAAGAAAGCATTAGACTAAATATCACTACTAGAACCCACTCCCCGTTACTCTCAATTGTTCGAGTTTCTTCAACACTTCACCGATTGACCTGTCCAACTCGCCGGCAATGGAGCTCTGTTTTGCAGCGGGTAACCTCGCGTAAGTTTCGCATAAGTCTCCGTCAACAGTCGCCTTCACTGGGACGTAATAGCCTCGGAAGCTTAGCTGATCCCGGCCCACCAAACTGCTCTGTTCTGTCCGCATATGCTGTTCGAGCGTCGAAAAGAAATCGACATCTTCTTTGGAAATAAATGGGATCAATATTCCGATCGTGCCATGGAGGCCGGTGTAGAGGAGGACTTCACGACCTCCAGCAACGAGAGAAACTTTGTGGATGGAAGTAACAATGTCCCCAACATGATAGTGGGTCAGGAGTTTTGTTTTGTGAGGCGCACCCATGAGGATGCCTTTCTCATGGAGAATACCGGCACCAGTAGGATCATCATCGACTTGTTCCGACACCTTGGAATCCAGTCGGTTTACGAAGACGTTGCCGAAACGATCGCCGGCTGCAACGGTGTTGTAATCCACCATTGTCATAGCAGTTACCCATCGCGGCTGACTGTCATCAGCGAAAATAAGAAGACGATTTTCGGGTGGCTTGTAGACAGTATAATAGATTGACTCTTGCATGTCACCGACTAAAATACGTGATCCTTGAGTGGCGAGCGAGACTATTGCGGAAGTGAAAGTCTGAAATATCAATTAGTTTTGACACCATAAAGCAAAGATCGAGAAATGCACAAACCTTGTTCTCAACCTTGCGCAAAAGCTTTTTCTTTCCAATATCATATATTCGCAAAGCTTTACCAACACCAGCAGCAAGACGGCCTTGGAAAGCTAGAAGTGCCAAAGGAACGTCATCTGTTTCTGTCTGGTGATAGGACAAGTAAATTGATTGGCCTTGTGAGACAGAGATGACGAGTAGGGTACCTTGTGAAGCAATTCGAGCCCAGCACCATCATCTGTGAATCGATATGTCCGAAGAAATCCGCTTGAACACGACCGAGGCGAGATAAGGGTATCAGCTGCAGTGCCTACGACGAGATGTAACTCTCCACTCCTCGCAGCGAAAGGAACCACCGCTATAGAGAATGCAGCTTCATTGCCTTCGAGAGGAATGAATGCAACAGTTTTAGCCTACGAAACAAATGTTAGTCTGAAAAATGAGATATCGTGATAATCACCTCTATAGGGTCAATGATTCGAATGGCCGACGCCCAAGTTCCCGCAAGCGCCTTTGGTCGGCCGAAAATTTCAGGAGGGAGATTGACAACTTCGTCATCAATCATCTTTCCTTGTCGTCGCTGATTGTGCACAGATCAGTTTTCAATTAGCGTCAATTTCGTCGACAACATACCAGTTCACCAAGGCGTTTACTTGCCGCATCCTCTCCTATTACCCGATGGTCACCTTCAATCATATAGAAATAGTGGTTCAAAGGGTGGGTGATGAATTTTCGAGGAGTGTATGACAAAGGAAGAGAGTCCTGCTTTAGTTTTGTCCCGAGTTTCGGGATTTGGAATATCCTAGATTTAGATTAGTTCAATGAGAGTACAACGAAAATGAGGGTATATTTGTCCTTTACCGTAAGGTACTTCCAGCAATACCAATGAGACCCTCCGGGCTAAGTTCGGCAGAGAAACTCCATGCATAGTCAAAGTTTTCAAAGATGAGTGGTGTAAAATGCATGAGGTTCTGATGAGTGTAATTAAGCCATGACCGCGATGAAAGGGCGAGAATCGCAGGATTGCGTTGAATCTGGACACGTATCAAACGTATTGGACGGGTTCCAAGGAAACTGAATAGCAGTAACAGATCAGCAGTCTATCGTTGGAGAATAGGAATGCAGATACCGAGTTCGCGTATCGGTGAGCTGACCATTGATGGGGTCGAGAACAGTTCGCAACAAGACGCCGTTCTGAAGCCCAATGTTGACGAACATGGTTGGCTGGGACTTGTTAATACTCGCGTCAAGCATGTCAGCAATGCAGATAGAGGAGGGCGGGGCTGTTAGTGCTTGCAAACTGATAGTTTCGAGCGTGTTCTCAGGGTCCAAAGAGATAATTCGGACAGTTTGGTCTTCACAGCCCACAGCCTATATACTGTCAGCGAAATATGCATAACGAAGTCTGAAACACGTACCAGATACGGTGTTCTTTGCCTACCTTCTGGGACCTCACCAATACTCAGAGCGAGGACTGTACTTCCCATTGCCTTGCGATCCTGGTACTCATTGAGTTGACCATCCAAATCCAGCTCAAAATACACCAACTCGGCCGAACTCAAAGCAACGACAACCTGCCTCTTGTTCGTCGTTGCGCTAACGATCGTCTTGCCCTCAGGTACTCTCCATTCGTTGACTCGCCGGTCGGCCAAAACGTGACGGATGCCGTGAGGGTGAACCTGAAGGAGAGCATCAGCACCGATTTGTTGTACAGCGAGTGTGGGTGCCGAAGAGAGGAAGCCTGTATCCTGAACTTCTTCTATCGTTTCGCCAATAGATAAGACGAGCGTTCCGTTCACGAATGACAAGATGATATACGAGTCAAATGGGTCTAAGGGAAAACGGACATCAGATCCACTGTTTAAATATCAATTTGACTGTCGACTAACCGTCTTCTTTTTGTTTTGTAGTCCAAACAGCGTTCGGAATACCAGGCAGATCTGAGCTCACGGATTCCTCCACCTCGAGTCCATGACGTAACGTTCTGAAGACACTTCGTGCGCCGCGGCCGCACGCTGCGAAAATTTGGGGAGCATCGGAATTTGGTAGCACATTAAGAACTTTTGAGTCAAGGATGGGATCAAGCGACTCGATTTCGTCTGCAACGACCAAGTTCTCTAGTGGCCTGGGACGGAAGTAGGCATGAGGTAGTGGCGCAGTGGGATCCTCCATGCCAAAATTCGGGTAGTCAGTAGAGCTGAACTCAGGCTCATCGTCATCGTCACCCAACTTCTGGAACTGGTAAAGGAAGCTAGCCAAACGCTGTCAGTATAGCAAAAGAGGGAATTCGTAGGGAACGTACTGGTTGCCAAATTCGGACGCAACAAAGAGGAAACCAGATTTAAGAATGCACAAACTTGAAGCAACAGGTACAGTATCAAAGTACTTGATCTTCAAAGACTTCACCTCCTCCTCCTCGTGTTCGATTGTGACTTTGTACAGATCACCGTCCTCGCTTTGCAACAAGAAAAAGAAAGCTCCCTGATAAAGGGCATGAGATAGAAAGGAAATGATCTGGTTCGTCGACTCGCCTTCATTTTGTGCATGACGGCCGCCACAATAATCAAGCCTCGACCAGGGTCCTCAAGAGGATGCTTACGACGAGGTATTGGGACGCGATGCTGAGGTATATCCATATGTCGGTAGATGATGTGGTCTTCACAGCACACCAAAACACCTGATGGGCCGTCATATCGGTCTGACGATGCCAATTGCCCGCCAGGTACTTGAACGAGAAGGTTGGCACGTGGGTCGGTAGGTTCACTCCATTTTCTGACGACGTGGTTTAGACCCAAATCCAATTCGTAGTAAGTGAGCATCTAGAAAACAATTTGATTTTCGCAAGGTAATTGACTGTTATGTCACGAACCTTTTCTGCATTATTGAATGCCTCACCAGTTGGATCTTGATCACATTCGGTATAGTCAACTTCGAGCGCGGCAAACAATGGGTTTTCAAAGCCAACGTCCAAGCCAACTATATGATGGATGATAGCAGCATTCTTGTGAGCTTCCAGTGGCGAAGAGATGGTCAAGTTTGCCGCAGCGTCACGATTCAGAATATACACGAGTTTTGCTTTCTCCATAGCTGAGATCATCACACTACGGCCCTTTGGATCGGTCGCCAAGTACTGCCCTGGAACAATTCGTCGTGCGCCAGATTTTCCATAGGTCTCCTGGTGAAGCTTTACAAAAGTACTGGTTTTGGGGTCATAGTCGAGGATAACAATGCGACCTGAATCAGAGCCTACGATCGCATAATCTAAGAGAATGTATGTGAACTTATACTGGCAAAATAGTTACGCACAGGTCACCTTTAGTTCCTCCGGTCAAACGAAAAGCTGCAAGAGAGCGAATGGATCCAAAAACGTCTGTTGCAATGACTGTCGAGACTTTCCCAGTCTGAACATCCGGCCGAAGTAGTTCCAAGCGCGTTCCATGAGAAACAATGATCTCCTGCTGCCTAGCTCCGGAAAAGTTGCCCACAATAGCCTGTGTAACAGCGGTAGGAGGCTGGAGAGTCAAATTGTACAAGTGCATCGTTGGCCGTTCTAGAAGTACAACACTGGGGTCCTTTTGTGGACGCGACGAAGAAGGATAAAGACGCGGCTAAGATGTTGAAGAAATTGAAATGAATCGATTACCAAACATTACGTGTATTTACCCCAACACATATACATACTGTATTATCCTGGAAAGTACAAGGTCCCTGTCGATTAGTGGTTAAATCATCTCGTTGTGGTTTGGTGCTCCGAGAAGCCGGAAGTTCGAATCCTCCTAGGGACATTTTTAACTTACTCCCCATCTTTTCTACATGCGCTTTTCCTCATGTCTTTTGACTTCCCTTCCCACTGTATCCAGACGTCTTCTTCATTGTGGATTTTGTGTCACCGTATAGTTTGTATTACTGTGTGTTATCAACATGTGCCCTAGTACAAAAGTATGAGCTATAATACGCCATCCCCAGTTGTTTATTCACGGATTTGCTGGGTAAACTAACCGCTCCAATGACTCACTGGACCTTGCACAAACGGAATTTATTGGCATATCCGTATCGAAGTTCCGTCCGTAGTCCACCATTCACGTGGTGCGCACCTGTTATTCCCCGGAGCTAGGACCACTGCACGCGTATCCGTGAAATTCGGGAAGGAGATCAAAGAAATTTCGCCAATTGGCTACGCAACTAAATCAGAATGACCTTGGTATTTTTGTGCTGATGTGAATAAAATTTTGGTATTCGGACAAGGACCCAGTATTCGATAATCAACTTTGTCGTCACAATGTGTCAGGAATATGGGCCGCTAATGTGGAAATATGAACAAATCAATTGAGCTCAATGTGCGAAATCAGAGATTGATCGATTATAAGCTGTTAGAACTTATTTAGAATCCTAGAAATCCTGATACTTGGTCACGTCCTGTGTAAAATACGCTCGTATTGTTAATTTTTATCTTATTGTATTCCACGTAGATATATCTATACACCAATGCATACAGGAGTTCATGGGATTACAAGGGACTTCCACGTACATGTGACTTAGACGCGTTGTGCACGTCATCTTCAGGCTTTGGCAATTCTTACTTGAACTTGACTTCCATCACTGTACCAACTTTCCCTATATCAGCACCTGAGTCCGTCTCTCGACCATTCAGACATCTACCGCGGAACAACGGTGTAAATGATATCGAAGGTCAATTACCGAAAGCTAGTGGGAAATGCCTGTCTGGAATGCGCACTTGTTTGCTTGATCGTTTGCAGCGATACCAAACTTCTATCTGAAGATCTTGCTAATTAGAGCTGAAGCAAACGGTAATAGTAGATACTAACCTTGTTTCTGATAACAATCTAAAGACGTCTTGCGCCACCTGAATCCCTTCATAACTAGCGTGGGAATTCGGATTTTGGCAGCCTTCCTGTCCATACCATCATCATGATGTTCTCCTTGAAGGCCGGCCGTCTCATTCCCTTCAATGCTCTGCAAAACACCAAGCGATTGTTCATCAGTACTGTCATAGCGAGGAGGTCCACTGCGCGCCTGGTATACACTGGTCATTCATCACATGAGCAATTAACTCATCGCTGTCACAGCCGAAGACTCGCCTGCGAGTTACAACATTCCAACATTCTTTCACAACGTCTTTGAACTTGCGTATGACTCAACCATCGGAGCCTGAGGAGGCGGGCTCCAAGAATGAAGGGTGGATATCCATTTTGGAGAATACTACGTCTGCACCTTGGTTATTCTCTTCGAACCCAGGACCCGAGGAGAAAATGATGCTGGCTTATACTCTACTGATCCAAATTGTCTTGTATCTTTCTCGCTCAGAAAGGGGAGAACAATTTTTAACTGCAAGTGTTCATTGTTTGTCACGTCTTTCTGGAAACCTTCACGTGGTCCAATCCAGGCATTTGCAACTGCTCCAGTACCTCTAGAATCTGAGATCGGCCGTGCTAGGGTAGCAGTCCCTGTCATTCTGCGAGCTGTTGTACACCATATGGGATCAGTTCCCCTCAATTCGCCGCTTCGTAGGGAACACTCGGATATTTTCGGTATCTTTGGTGCTTTACAGGCCATTCATGACATGTATCTCACTGATACAATCTCTGATCTCGAAACCTGGACTGCCTTCTGGTCGAGGGTACAGCCAGTGGTGATTGAGCTGGGAATGGTGCTTGATGAAAAAGGTTTTGGCTTGCCAAAGGACGAGGTTGATAAAGAATTGAAGGAGTCCAAGTGATTGGGTTTTGCCCTTGCATGGACTGCGGATACGCATCCCCCACATACATGCAATCTACCCTGACTGATGTTCCGCTCTTCATTGTTGGTTTGCATATAGTAATATGTATCAGCCAGCTGTTCTTCTAAGCCTGCAATTTCAGTGACGGAGATGGCATCTAGCGTTATACATGACGCTTCACAGGGGCCTTGGTAGTAGTTCCATTGTTCAGCACAATACCAATGATATAATAGAACTAGTGGAACATAGTCAATCATCAGGTGCTCCAAACGCGGATTTTTTCTTTGCGCCTCGGCCTCGCTTTGCCTTGGTTGAACCTCGAGGTCTACCTTGACCTCTATTTACAATACCACTGAAGTTGGGTGTCGAACCTGAAGAACCACCGCCAGAACCTAGGCATTCTAGGATGACTTGTAAACGCTGGTGCTATGTTGTGGATTTTGACTTACCACTACTCCAATGACCAGATTTCCCACACTTGAAACAAGTATCCTCGGACGATCTACCGCCAACACTACCTCCCTGAATGGAATTTGATCTCGTTGCATTGCCACGCGGACAGGCTGGGGATATTTACGTTGACAAATAAGACGAAGCAAAGTGAGTCACAAACCTGTACTGATATGTCCTTCCTCATTGCATTTATAGCAGGTAACATTCTGTGTCCTCGCGTTCGCTGAGGGTCTAGAACTTCGTTGTCGTTTGTGGTTACCCCTATCATTTGGACAATCTAGAGGGAATTCAGTCTACTTGGACTCTGACGTAGCCTTCCTCAGACGACATACTGGAGGCCCAGTGTCCCGTTTGATGGCACTACAACATCATGTCTCTTAAATAACGAAAAAGCTATGGTTAAGGTCAAACCTTGAAGCATTCATTGGTAGCTTGCAAAGCCATACTAGAAGATGGTGTTTCTGAGAGTTGTTCTGGTCCGTCATCCCACGCGAAATAGTTGCAATCTCCCTCTTTCTGGGCATTCGCACATCTCCAAAATAAACGACCCTGATTGGCGGTAGTATTGGCTGAGAGTCGAATCGCAGGTTTATTACAAAGACACAAGCGAACAGCTCCAGAATCAGAGTCTTGACGCTACAAACGAAACGTGAAGAGAAGTCACGAACAGTAAAAATAAGGAAACAAATACTAATGAGTAAGATCGCTTAGTGGGAATGACTTGTGCGTCATCAGTCGTCACGTCCCGCTGGTAGAAGTCGCATTCTTTGTTGTTTCCACATTCCCAATACTTTTTGCCTTTGCTCGTAGACTCACTAGTATGAACTCGTTGGGCAGCCGGCAGGCCGCATTCGCAGTGTACCACACTCCTCGCACGTGGCCTCTGCGTAGCAGCAGGCTTGGAAAGAGTTCCAATGGGATTTTCCACTTGTCGACTATGATTAGGTTCAGTAACAGCGGTGATAATTACTGTTTGTCCATTTTGGCCGGATGAACTTCGCCCTGCTTGGCTAGGACGATTGCGAAGAGAAGGGTCTACAAAGGATTTTCATTGTCAGCCAACAACAATTGCAAAAAAATGCTGGGAATGGAACACACAATTGTTAGTGTCAGACACAGAGATCGCTCCCGCTCCCCCGCGACCCCTGGAGCGTGGTGCAGAATTGCCTCGTCCTCCCTTTCCACGAGTACCTCGGCCACCACCACGACCGCCACGACCCCCGCCGTCGTCATTACCATTGTCATTGTCTCCACCACTACCACCACCACCACCACCACCATCCCCATGACCACGACCGCCCCTATTGATTGGTTCCCCTTGCTCAACATTTTCGAGATGACGCCGAACGCTCTTCAACGGTTTAGACTTGGATCTGGAAAATGAAAGAAGCTACTCACGAGAACAACCTTCTCAAACTCTCGCTTTGTAATGATGAACATCTCCTTGTATCGATTGATGGTCTTCTCAAGCATGTCGGCCTTGGTTATCCTCCCTTCACAGACTCCAACCATGTCGCGCTCAGTCTGCACGAATCATGAATGACAAGTTCATTTGAGGGAGAGATGCGCTCACCTCACGCCTTAATTGGGGTTTGCTCAAACTTATGCCCAAATTGATTTCATTGTATCCTTCAACAAGCGCAATACCAAGTTTAGACGGAATCAGGTATTTGGTATTACCTTCAAATTTCTCAATAACATAATCTCGATTGATAATCGTTTCTATGTGCTGTGCAATGGTGGCATCCGTTCCTTTTGAAAGTATGTTAACAATCAACAGGCACTGGTTGAGAATTAGCAGACCTATCCCATTTTTATCCATAAGTGTAACCAGATCAGCTTCAGTCAGCAGGTTCGGCTTTGTAGTTTTCCCTTCTCGAAGTTCGCAGGTTGAGGGTTGGAATTCCTCGTTTTCTTCGAAGTCAGGCAAAGGGTGCCCCTCCCACTTATCGTAGGGATACACCTCCAGATAGTTCTTCTCCATAACGACTAGGCCTGGAGAGACATATGACAAGTTGTTGACATCTTGCTCTCTGGAACGCACCTGTAGCAGAAAAGTACTCGCCCCCACACGCAACGTCCACATTGGTCTGCCATCCTTTTGCGTCTTTCGAGCACGAAGCCAGGAAACGACGAGTGATAAACTCGTAGACTCTTTTATCGTCACTTGCTAGATTGCCAGCATGTGCAGTTGGATGAATTGGAGGATGAGCTTTATCGTTGTTCTTGCCTTTTCTTGGAGCAAAGAAGCCGCCCCCTTCGGTCAATCTTGCTTCAAGTATTTGAGATCGGTACAAGGAGGTCAAAGTGGCAACCTACAAATTTGCGAAATCTCCCCAGGCTGGGTCGACAACTTGCTTTTGTATCAGAGACATGAAGTCGAATTGAGAGTCGAATTGGTCAGTCTCAGTTCTAGGGTAGGAAAGAAAACCCTTTTGGTAGAGACTCTCGGCGATCTGGAAGGGTTACATGAATGTGAGAGACTGTCAGCGACATGGGTTAACGTACGTCGAGAACCTTCTTGGGTGCCAACCGAAGGAGCCTGGAGCCGGCTTTCTGAAGCTCGACAGTAGTCAAAGGTAGTGGTTTCCTGGTAAGGTACTAAACTACGGATATGAACAAATATTTGAATAGCGGCAAGAATACCATTTCTTTGTCTCCTTCTTCGTAACCTTAGTGATACGACCCGGAGTACCAGGTAAGGTAGACAGAACGAAGTCATAGAGGGAGATGGCCACAGATCGATCAAATATGTGTCCTCGTTTCCAGGAGAAAACCGTCTCTTTTTCGTCTCTAGTTAGAGAAAGATATATATACCAGAAGGGCTCTGAGACGAAGGACTTGACGAGTTTATACTTATGAACGACGAAACCCAGTGTAGGAAACTGGCAAGGACCTGTGGTTGAACTTAACGACTGGGAAGATCTGGTTATCGGGGCTAATAACAGACCGTAAGATATCACATTCTTCCCTTCTGATAGTCGCGCAAAATTATTCTGAAGAATCAAAGTCTGCAAGCGTGTAAAGGCAGATCCGACTTTGAGATCAAGCATTATCCTGGCTTCTACTGAGTCGGCTTGTGCGCGGTCAAGTTCGATGGGATGTTGTGCGGCTCGATGAATCTGTCTGAAATGGATGCATGAGTTAGACTATGGCAAAAGTTGTGTGGCATACTGAGCAATAATTGCGCTAAACCGCGCCCTCTTGACAACAATATTCCGCTTAACTCTTCGGCATACATTTACGATTTCCATTCCGATATGTTCTCCCTCCCGATCACAGTCTGTCCAGATCATAAGCATGTCCGCGCGTCTAGCTTGGGCCATGAGGTTATCCTCAATAGCTTTCTTGTCACTCGGAATGAATGTTTCAACTGGTGCGTCGAATAGCTCAAAAGGATCACAGGAATTCCACTTCCTATACGCATCCGAAAAGTCACTTCCCGTTAGATGACCAGAAACACATGTTACAGTAAAGAAAGAGTTAGTCTGTGGGTAGTCAAACTCATAATTCTTGATGTATGGCGATCTCGTAGCGGTCTAGGACAAAATCGCGTTAACAATAGACATCGCGCGAAAAATGATGACGCACGGTGTTGAACTGTCCACCTGAGAGAATTTGGCTGATGGACTTCGAAATTGAGGGCTTTTCAGCAACGCATAAAACTCGCATATGGCCTTTCAAGCTCGAATCTTACACAGACGGCTGGGCAGGAAACGAAGAACCAATTATCGCGTGACCCGTGACTGACAATTCGCGACGCGTCCCACGTGTTGTTTGGCCCTGTTGTCTAATGCCTTCTGAAT
The DNA here is from genome assembly GCA_018851325.1 of Termitomyces sp. DKA19. Taxonomy (NCBI): domain Eukaryota; kingdom Fungi; phylum Basidiomycota; class Agaricomycetes; order Agaricales; family Lyophyllaceae; genus Termitomyces; species Termitomyces sp. DKA19. The sequence goes on from JABCKS010000074.1 coordinate 23,876, forward strand.
CTGAGGCTCGAAAAGTTTCACGGTCGATTCTACGGTAGTATATATCTTGAAAATGGCGATAGAAGATCAAGACCACACATCCATCACTACATCCCTTCTTACCCTTCTAAACATATCTGCGACACGAGCTGGAAAGAGAAAAGTTCAAGAAGAGGTGTTCGTTCCTTCCGAGAAGCTGAACAAGCGGAAATCTGCAAAGATTTCAGAAACGGCCCCTGCACCTGAGGAAAACGGTAATATAGATGGCGAGAATGTTCAGGAAGAGGTGACTATGCAGGAAGAGGTGAATGCTGCTTTGGATACAATAGGTACACCCTTGTTATACACATATTTTTACTTGACTTTTACCTCTTTAGACGCATACGAGCTACATTTTGGCAATAACCCACCTGACTTGTCGGAATCTTCACGGACCGCTGTCGATGCAAGATCTTGGACAACTTCGAGAACACGAAACGGGTGCCTGGGAACTACTGTGCTCTCGATACCCGCAGGTTCTGTACCTCCCGAGAAAAATCAGTCGTCGATAGACGTATGGAAAATCTGACTTTTTACATTGGACGATTCTCACACTTCCTCAGCTTCTCGAGAGATTGCGTACTCCATTTCAAGCTCGTCAGTCAACACAATCTCGAGGTTTGCCGCACGAAATTTGAGATCATGGACTGTAACCTAACGGATAACAGAGCAAACAAATCTACAAAATGACCTGCTATCTACTCTCTCGACCAGACGTGATCTATACCTCACGAGCACACCGCTGGATTTCCGGAAAAGCATGAGAGAAGCAATTGCTCTCCATGCCGTAAATCATATCACCAAGTAGGCCCTCCGATAATCACACTTTGAATCATAAGCTGAAATGATCGTCCAGAAAACGTCGGAGAGTACTCAAGAATAATGAAAGATTGGCTCACGCCGCGAAAGCCAATCCTAATGCAGAGCCCCCACAAGACGTACAAGACCAGGGTTTCACACGACCTTCAGTCCTGTTCCTTCTTCCCTTCCGCTCCTCCGCTCTTGATTGGTATTCTGCCATCAGATCACACACTCCTTCAACGTTCCAAATCGAAAATCAGGCCCGTTTCACCTCAGAATACGGCTTGCCGCCGGGGGCTGTCGATAAACTCGCAGAGGCGGAACCTGGGACGTACCCTCGCGATCATGTGGAAACGTTCAAGGGAAACGTTGACGACAATTTCCGAGTCGGTGTCAAGTTGACGAGGAAGAGTGTCAAGATGTTCGCAGAGTTTTACGGTTGCGACGTGATCTTGGCGTCTCCCCTGGGACTTAGGAGATCAATAGAAAAAGAGAAGTGAGTAGACCACAGCCGCACTATGCAGACAGCCTAATCAAATCGATGTAGAAATGCTGATTATCTTTCTTCTATCGAAGTATTGGTGGTAGATCAGCTGGATGCTCTCAGTATGCAAAATTGGGACCACGTCAAAGTGAAGTGATCATTTGTGTCTGAGACTGATCTTTGACCAACGTCACCAGTTTGTCCTATCATACCTCAACAAACTACCAAAAGAATCTCATGATACTGACTTTTCACGCTTGAAGCCGTGGTACCTCGAGGGACAGTAAGAATTTTTGGGCGAACTGTCATCTCACATCATGTTGATATGTTCCTTAGTGCTGCGTATTTGCGCCAATCTATCTTCCTCGCTGCCTACGAGACACCTGAAGCTCGAGCGTTGTATAACAATGGTCTCGTCAATGTCACAGGCAAGATCCGAACACAAAAACACTGGTCACCTGTCAGTGTACCTGAGGGTATCCATCAGGTTTGTTATTTGCTCATTCGGACCCCAGAGATCTCAGTTACCTTTCATGTTTCTAGAACTTCATTCGTTTCGATTGTGCCAGCCCCAAAGATGAAATGGACAAGCGGTTCCATCATTTTACCACACAGGTCCGTTTTCACCACCCCAACTGACAACCACTGACAATGGGATATAGCTTCTGCCGACTGTTCTGAAATCCGCTGTGCAAAGTGCAAACACCGTTGTCTTCATCCCTTCGTCCTTCGACTTTATTAGCGTGCATAATTACTTCAGAAAACACTCTGGTGTCTCTTTCGCTGTCCTATCCGAGTACATTTTCCATCCTTTTGGACCCTCCATATGGTTAACATCGTTTCCAGGTACTCTACTAACCAAGACATTTCACGTGCACGCCAGGCATTCTTCCAAGGCAAGAAATCCTTCCTCCTCATCAGCGAGCGGTTCCATTTCTACAAACGGCACGTATTCTGTTCTCCCACGAGCCCCGAAGAAAATTGTAACGTAATTTGATACAGGTATAAGATTCGTGGCATCCGCAACTTGCTCTTTTACGGCCCACCGGATCATCCACAATTTTTTACGGAGCTGTTGTCGTACCCGTTCCTGGACGAGGGCGTTGAGAGTTCTGACGTGACTTGTCGGGTGCTGTATTCCAAGTACGACTGGTTCAGACTGGAAAGGATCGCGGGTACAGAGGCAGCAGCTGGTCTGATTAAGGCAACATAATGCAAATTTGTCTATACAGTACGAGCATCTTATTTATTTTGTCGAGGCAACAGTCGTCCAGATATTTCATTGAGTCATAGAAACTCAAGGTTCGATGGCGTAGTTGGTTATCGCATCTGTCTAACACACAGAAGGTCCTCAGTTCGAACCTGGGTCGAATCAATAAATTTTATATTTTTGTTCTCGTTCTCTTATTAGAAGCTAAAATGCCTGACAAGTTGAACGAGGATGAGCGTAGTTTATACCTTGTAACCGGATTCTAATCAAAGCATACAAACTTTTCCAACTTAATTGTATACATTCATGTTTCACACCATTAGAATATCGCCCCGCCCTGCACACAAGGGTATCGTTAAGTATCCTCTCCGTCACACGATCAGAACGCTGTCGTCGAATCGACTTCGATCGTCGGCACAATCGACGCAATGAACTTGAGGAACACCACGAGATAAAAATCAACGCGCATGCCTTCTACCTCATCGTCCTCTCCCGTTGCAGTCTTGTCATCCTTCCCCGACACGCTTGTCTTTCTCGTAAACGGCCACTTTTTCTTGGACAACGATGAGTCCTTGTTCGTGGGAGAACCACCCTTCTTTCGCGACAACTGCTCTGCCACGACGCTATTGTTCATGCGCTCAATGACTTTTTTCATCACGCTCGCGTGTTTGCATGGATGTACGGAGGCGGCTTGGAGAGAAGCAGAATGGATGAAGGGCTCAATTGTTACGGTCTTGTGGGCATGATCTGCTGAGATGTCTTGGAATATTTGAGGGGGGGTGAGTGGGGTTCCGTTCTGTAGGATGCTGACGATGAGAGGCTCGATATGGAGATGGAATGGGGCTCACCTCATCATAACCAATTAGCCAGACACGAGGCGTTTGATAGTACTTGTCGTATGTTATCATCACATCATAGGTGCGCACTTGCAGGAGGTTTCCTTTTGTCACGTCGACGTTGCTGAAATGGACATTAGCAGACAGGAACACTAGGAAAGACTGCGACTACCTAGCACTCAGGACAGCCGGCGGCTTACTTGCCGTTGCCTCATCTTTCTCTTCGAGATCGTCCTTCTCCATATCGGGGATATCATCAAGGTTGGGTGTCTCTTCCCCCGGGCCTCCTAAGGAAACATTACCGACTCCCGCAGCAAGACTATGGTCGTCCCCATCCAGATCTGGAATATCGTCAATCACGCCTGGGTTGGCTGCGGAATCGCTATGTGTCGTGCGCCCAGCGTGTGTCTCGACCCATTCGTCCGCCTCTCCACCAGCAGACGAGTCACCGAACGAGAGAAGTCGCTCTGCGTCTTCGTCTGCATCAGTATACGCTAGAGACGTCGCTCGACGGAGGCAGGGTACGCCACGAGTAACAAGGTATTGTTTATCGGCTGGAAGGAAGTCTCGTGCCTTCGATGCTTCACCTTTCTCCCTAGACAATAGAACAAATGAGGTAGAGTGGCGTCGCTAAGGGGATAGGAACTTGCCACGACCATACTGGGAATTTGTACACAAGGAAGTCGCCAGCTGCGACGAACTCCTCTGCAGATGAGAGACATGTGGACTGTACGCGTCTGAAATGAGAATTAGGGCGTACCAGGTGTTATTCGTCCGTGTTCCTTGAATTTGCTCTCTTTGAGAACCTGGAAGCGTGATCGGTGAGCTGATCGTTGTTGTTCCGTTGGTGAAGGACAGACGTACGGGGCTGAGATAGTCTCGGACGGCCCAAAATTGTGACTGACGGAGTGTAAGCACGTATACATTGAGAAAGTCAGTAGGAATAAGGACCTGGAGTGCTTGCATGGTTTAGGAGGCTAAAAGAGATGGTGTGGGCCAAATCGATTTCACCGCACGTGCTTCTTCTATATATATATCGACCGCTTAGGCGTAAGCCAGAACAATGTTGATAGAGAAGCGCTCGAACAGTGATGGCGAAGAGAAACAATGGAATTGAAATGTTAGCAATTCGAATGACTCATGACAAATGGGCAATACTAGATAGAGCAGGAGGGTAACGGTGCCACTATGGGTATGTGGACAGAGAGAAGAGAAGAGCGCTATTGCACAGAAATCGACGCCGCACGCTTCCGCTCCTTTTTCTCCCCTTTCTCCTTCTTATCTTTTTTATCCTTCTTTTTCTCCTTCTCTGGTGACGCGTCAACACCTCTCTTGCTCGTCTCCTTCGCCTCCCCAGTCTCCACATCCCTCCTTTCGCGTTTCTTCTTGGGTTTTTTGCTGCTCGAATCCTCTTCCACTGCGACTGCATCATTCATATCGTCACTCTTCCTTTTCTTCGTCTCCCTGTTCTTCTCTGACTCCTCCTCGGCTGGGGTGATATCCTCATTGTCCTTCTTCTTCTCCTTCTTCTCCTTCTTGCTCCTCTTCACCTTCTCGACCGGTGCGCTTGTATCAACGCCGTCGGCACTCTCCTTCGTCCTCCTCTTCTCTCCGTCCGCTGCACTCATCTCGACATCCTGAGCACTCTTCTTCTCCTTCTTGTTCTTCTTTTTCGTCTTCTTCTCGACTGAGGTACCATCAACCGCAGCGCCCTCCACTCCATTTTCTTCCACGGGTCCAGTCATCTCAACGTTCCTCACCCTCTCCTTTTTCTTATCCTTCTTATCCTTCTTCTCTTTTTTCTTTGTTTTCTCGGGTGGGGCAGCTACAGCCTCAGAGGTAGGTTCCTCTACAACCTTAGCTTTTTTGGTGGCAGACTCAGATTCAGCCTGAATACAACCATGTTAACATAAAAATCAATATCCTTGAAAGTCAAAACAACTCACCGAGCTTTCCTCTGCCTTCCTCTTCTTGTCCTTCTTCGCTTTCTTCTTCTCGCCCTCGCCCACAGGTTTATCTTCCACCGCCTTTACTTCAGGCTCCTTCAAAGGGACTGGTGGCCGCGCATCAACGGGCTTAGGACTCGCAGCAGCAGAATGCGTCGGCGTCCCAAGCGGTGTAGCATTGGGCCCTGTAGCCTGCGACCTTGACTGACCCCAGCTACCTCCTCTCCCACCTCTACCTCCACCTCTTCCGCCTCTTCCTCCATATCCACCACGCCCACCTGAACCCCATTGTGATGGTCCAGGCGCGGCGGGCTGTGGGGGATAGTTATTCTTAGGTGCGCCAGACGTATCCTATAACAATTGATTTTCAAAGTATGACCAGTGACAGAGATAACGTACGGTTTTAGGACCTTTATACAGGCTTTTTTGGTACTTTTCAGCTTCGCTGATGCATTGAGTATGATTTTTGTATTCAACGGGTGTATTAAATGTTGTGGAACAGTCTATACAGTCGAATCCACCATGACAGCGTGATCTGTGTTGGTCGAGTTTAGGTTTTTTGACTACGTCGTTGCACACTGAGGAAATAAGTTAGAAATGTGATTGGGTACTCGGAGGGAACACGAGCTGACCATGGCACCTATTGTGAAGCACGATCTGTCAGGCATTGTGCATGATTCACCAGTGGCACTCACTGAAAGGAGACCATCGGAGGCCTGTTAGCTGCGGCTCAGAATCACAAAGACTTGTGAGGAAAAAGAAATAGCAGCTTCGATGATGGACTTTTTCTTGAGATCATCTTGCCACGTGAGCGAAAATGCGATCGATCATTTCACGTCGATTGAGAAAGTTTAATAAATCCGTAGTAAGTGTGCATAGGAAGTACTATGAATGACTGGGAAGGTTACATCACATAGGCCAAAGTCCAACGATCCATATGAATGAGAAGAAACAGAAAATGAAAATGCATCCCAGTTTACTTCTTAAACGAGACGACCCACGTATCGGGGTTGTCCGTCCGCCCAGGGAACGACCTCAACGTCGTAAACTCCTCATCCTTACCCAACCCAGCGAATATCGTCTCCTCACCCAAATAATCGATCCTCCTCAAATGCTGATCATCATTTGCATTCGCATCCCTCCTCTTCTTCGCGGCTTTTTGCACGGCCTCCCTAGGTGTCTTCTTTATAATACACAGCATTCCCCACTCCGAATCCTCTATGGGTTGCTGTAATGCCCGATACAGCCCGTCCCACACCATTTCGCACGTGATGGGAATGTGCGATTCGATGTTGATAGACCAGGGGAATGCTTTGGATATAATCATCAGCTTCTTATATTGATTCTGCGTCGCAATGGTGTATCGGTGCTGGAAGAATGTCGTTGAGTTGATGGTGGAAGGCTGGTGTCGCACATCCCATTGCAGACGCGTCGTGTCAGAAGCGAGGAGGGAGATGAGTTGAGGGTATTTGGTGGAGTAACCTGTGAGACGAGGGAAGTGGTCAGCGGTGATAGTTCCAAGATATGGCCCAGAACGCACGGATCTCGGGACAATATCCGTAGGGAGAAAATCCTGGACTGTAAGGCGAGTAGACGTTAGGATTGGGCTGGGCGTAGTAGTATGAGTAACCCCATGGTTGAGAAAACATTGCTGTTGTGACTACAGGCTTGAGATTTAGTCAATCGTATTAAGATCGTTTTATATTCCGTTCAGCGGTGGCGGAAGCGGTGACGGTAAGTGTGTCACACGAAGTCAGAACAAAGGTGTGATAGATCACCACATAACTCAAGCTTCGAGGCTGTGCAGAGAATGATCAAGCGTTAAACGTGTTGAAAGATCTTGATAGATATCCTCCACCGGCCATTTTGAGCAGAGACCGGGGGCTGCACGTGACGATGCGTAGGAAATCGCAGTTTATCATTACATAGTGAACTCCTTGTAACTAACAACCCAAAATTGATCGCAGTCTTTAATATATGGCTGCAGAGTGAATAGCAAAAGTCTGACAGACAGCCTGACCCGCGTACAACAAAAGTTAAAAGAATCTTCATGTATAGTAAGGAACAGCTTGGTTAGCGCCTACCATGGTTCAAGTACTCTTCTCTGCATCCACAGCAATCTTTTCCGCAGAACAACTTTATTATTCCTGGATAGGCGTCAACCCCTGCAGTGCTGGCAGATGACTATGCAGAGGGCCGATGACGTGTTCTTCCATAGTCATCTGTCAGCGTCTGACGTCTTGCATAAAAAATCTATGAAGCTCATATATAGTCACGAAAATGATAGACATGTAGACCCTCACGGGGCTTGAGTCCGCCGTCAACAATCTTGCTTACAAACCAAAACACGTGAAAATTAGGGTCACGGGGAGAGAACATTGATAGAAGCCCTTGGAAGTGACATAGCATGGGAGCATTGGAACTACAATTGAATAGAGCTGCCTAAAAAGTGATTAGCAGTGTATATATGACCATTGCGCCACAGTATCCACAAAATAGCGTGAGCCCACAGGGGACCGCCCGGATTTAACCTGCGACACTTATAAAGCACGGCTCGTGATTGGTTGACAAATTCGCGGAGTAACCGGAGGCTTATATTGAAATTTAGGGTCAAAAACAACTTGTTGCTCCCTCCCCTGCAGCACACCATGTCCTTCGCTCTTCTCCGCAATCCCGTTCGCCGCGCCGCTGTCGCTGGCATCCGTGCCACCCCGCGCGTCAAGGCTGGCTTCAGGGCCTCCTTCCGCCATAACTCCACCGCTGCCCCCACACCCAAAAAGTCCAACACAGGTCTCTATTTGGGCATTGCGGCTCTTGCTGTTGCAGGCGGTAGCTTCTACTACTTCAACGCTACCAACGAGGCAGGCGCTTCGGGTGCCCAGGTCAAGGCCAACTTTGTTCCTACAAGGGATGACTACCAGAAGGTCTGTTTACGCGTAGGAAAATTTTATATACAATCGTTTCATCCCAATCTCTAGGTGTACAACCGAATCGCTGAGCTTTTGGATGAGGCAGGCGATTACGACGGTATACCCGTTTTAACCCGAGTGGCAAACAAACAACTGACATTATTCTAGATGGCTCTTATGGCCCCCTGATTCTCCGTCTGGCATGGCATGCTTCTGGAACTTACGATAAGGATACCAAGACTGGTGGAAGGTATACAACCATTCACAATCACATTCCACTTCACTATCCGCTCATGCCAACCTTTCCAGCAACTATGCTACCATGCGCTTTGAATCTGAGGCTCTCCATGGTGCTAACAACGGCTTGAATATTGCTCGTGATCTCATGGAGAAGATCAAAAAAGAGAACGAATGGATCAGCTACGGCGACTTGTGGACACTCGGTGGTGTTGCGGCTATCCAGGAGATGGCTGGTCCCAAGATCCCCTGGCGTCCCGGCCGTATTGATGGTTTCGCCGCCGACGCTACACCCGACGGTCGTCTCCCTGATGCTACGCAGGGCGCAGCACATCTCAGGGCTGTGAGTTAATTGCATCCGTTCGCAAAGATATAGTTTCTATCCACGCCATGGTGTTTCAGATTTTCGGACGTATGGGATTCAATGATCAGGAAATCGTTGCTCTTTCTGGTGCTCACGCTTTGGGACGCTGCCACACTGACCGCTCTGGATTCACTGGACCTTGGACTTTCTCCCCGACTACCTTGACTAACGACTACTACAAGCTCCTCTTCAACGAGACGTGCGTTGATCGGTCATTTCATAAACCTCAACTTTTCATTAATTCGTTTCCATAGCTGGACTTGGAAGAAATGGGGTGGCCCCAAGCAGCTCGAGGACAAGGCCACTAAGTCTCTGATGATGCTGCCGTGCGTCTTTCCTTCCCCATTGTACATTACCGTGCTAACTTCCAGTTCAGAACTGATTACGTTCTCGTTCAGGACAGGAGCTTCAAGAAGTACGCTAAGGCCTACGCTGATGATGTCGACCTCTGGTTCCGGGAGTGAGATCATTGATTTTCTTCGCGTGTACTCTCTCTAACAAGTGACTTCTACTTCCAGCTTCTCCAAGGTTGTTGCGACACTCTTTGAGCTCGGCGTTCCCACAGAACAGTTCGTCTCTAAGGAGCCTTGGATCATGAAGACTCTCGATGAGCAAAAGGCATAAATTCAACCCTGGTCCTTTTCACGATGTCCGTCCCCCTGTTGATATAGAGGCTTGTTAGATGTTGGTTAACTGGACTAGAAGTACGAAAATCTCACCCGGCTGTGGCGCGTGGCGCTTCAGAACATAATTGACTATCTTGTGTACGCACTGACAATACAATAATTGACCTGATCTATCTTCTTTCAATATTGAAGCCTCGGCGGAGCAATGAATACGCTCTGCCAACAATTAGAGGATTAGAGAAGGATATATGGCCTGTTGAATAATTGTTGCCTTTTCCTGTCTTCTCGATGAAGGACTCTTCGAGAGTATATTTATATGGTAGGTAGCAACTCTGATGATGGAGCCCCACAGCCATCGATAATTCAAAACTGAAAGTATGGGTGTCAATAGCCCGAAACGAGAGTGAGGTGTATGAGAGTTAAAAGGCGTCAATCAACTGCACAACTTGCAGCCGGGTATTCGTCATTTCAAATTCGGAATGATAGTTAATGTCAAGCATTGGGGAATAGCGTGATGCTAGTTGATTATAATACTAGGTGCATTATACTTGTTTCGACGGTTGTCAAGCCACTAACATCGAATTAGGTATCAAGAAGGCATCATCTTTGGTGACAAGATAGATATGCGCGAGGATCGAAAATCAGACGAAAGTAGCTGTCAAACTCATCCTCGTCATCTTTATACCCAAAGTCACCAGCCGCCGCCGCCGCCGCCGCCGCCAGGCAAGAAATATGCCACTTCAAGACCAAGGCGTCTCCTCACAAGAGAGAAGTCGAGGTCATTCGCACAAATAGCTTCCAATTCCCCTATCTCTTCCTTCATCATGTCCCACAACTCAAACTCCGCGCCATCGCTGTTCTGCATTCTAAACATGGTCCATATGGTAACCGAATCAAGAACATGCTTGATTTGTCCACCTTTGGTGAAGAAAGCTTTGACAGACTTGTCCTTTGGAGTGCGTGCAAGAATAGCAGCCACACTCAGTGGTTCATTAGTTTCGCCCAGGACTTGGGCTACCGCCTCGAGGATAGCCCGGCACCCAGTATAAAAGGACAGATTTACTGACTGACGAAGCTCCGGTGGGAAGTCGCGAGTCAGCATGAGGGTATCTGAATTAGGATGCTGCGCTCGTGGCCGGAAGGTTTCTAGTTCGACTGAGTCACTGATGTCGAGTGTTTCGATTATCACCGCTAAAAACAAGTTAGTATACACTATCATACTTGAATGGTTAGCATCCATACTAGCAAGATTCGAGCGCATGCGTTCGCTTAGCCACCCTTCGGCACATACACCGCACGTACAACCCCATTTTCGCTTGACAATATACTCGGCCAAAGTGTTGGCCATGGTAGACTCGTCCATCGCGCGTTTCACAAGGAACTCGCAAGTCAACACAACGTCGCTGTATCCCTTCCAGTACTCCCCAGCAGCTTGGCGTGAAGAAAGCATCACACTTTCAAGGACCTCGAGCGGCGTTCTACATTCGACGTTCCTTGAATTGTGCAGATCTTCTATTACGCCCATTGCTAGAAGTACCTGCACTGCCTTCAGGTTGATTGTCATAAGAGCAGCATGAATAGGCGTATATCCCGAAGAATTGGGTTGATGAATGGACGTTGGGTCAGATTGATAGTGTTTCCTGATGGTGCCACCCACATCCATCTCCACCTTCTTTACATTGAAGATGGCAGCATGAAGCGGATATTTTTTCTCGATCTCGTCGATTGAGGAGCCTCTGTCGGAAGATTCGAATTCTTCGCCTTTTTCTTTAGCATCAGCAGCTACAGGAATCGAACGCGACGGATGCGTTGCGTCGGGAGAGTAGCCAAAAATGTCAGTCCGTCCTACACGGCGAAACTCATTCTAAAAAAGAAACGGTTACTATCGTTTGGAAGAAAACATTAATGAGCCTGCCTTTTGGAAGAATGCCACTTGTCTTTGTTTGAGTTTCTTGCGCTCAATATCGCTAGACACTATCTTGAGTTCTGGAGTAGGCCAACACATTACCGTATCATATTTTTCATTAACGTGCCCAGATGTAAGAAACTTCTTCAATGCAAACGAACCAATCCCCTTTCCACGGTACTATTTAAACAATCCACATTCAGTATTCATAGGGCTCATACGATGTGATATATACCTTTTCCACGACGGTTATATCCATTATAAATACAAGTCGGCCGTCGTTCAGTTCCTTCCCCCAGGCTCCGGTACCACTTCGACTACCGGATTCAATTAACCACGGATGCACGCGTCCATGATTATCAAAAAGTTCAACAGAAAAATGGCACAGATCTTCGCTGTGATCATCCAAAGTATGAAGGAACGAACCACGACAGCCACTTCGATCGATCTTAACGGCTGACAATGACGCAAGGCGACCCAACTTCATGTCGGTCACCTTCAGATTGACATTTTCAAAGACACGAGGGTAATCCGAATCACATTTGACTGAAAAGGCCGTCAAGAGGTTCTGAAACTGAATAGAGGACATTGGTGTGGTAGCAAGGAAGAAAGACAACCCTCCGTTCGACCTTTAAATCTACTTATTCTGTACGTCAACTCCGAACTTCGCGAATGTGGCGAGGCTGGAATCCTTACCTGTTTATTATGACGGCATTGAGGTTCAAACCCATGGAAGTCAAAGAAAAGTGGATGTTAAACGGTTTGTCCGGCGCTGACTTAGTGCGTCTATATTTCTGTGTCCAGTCTTTTGTTGCGGCGTGTCTATATTTCTGTGTCCAATCTATTGTTGCGGGTGCGTCTATATTTCTGTGTCCAGTCTTTTGTTGTGGAGTACTAGTAGTCATTTAGCAGACAGACAATTTTGGGAACTTATCCACGTAAAACGTGACAACACATTACATATAGTTGGTTGATCGCCGTCGTCATACTTACGTGACCTCAATTGGAAGAAACATTCCCAACCGCTGCAAGCCGGGCTTCCATTGACGCATACTGATAGTCATTTAGCAGAACGACAGACAATTTTGGGAACTTATCCACGTAGAACGTGACAACGCATTTACATACGTTTGATCGCCGTCGTCCCTACTTACTGTACTTAGATGTAACGGCGCGTAGCCAAGACCTTCTGCCGGGACCTCAATTGTCCGATCCTCCAGTCTTATCTATATTCCGATTCCGTCCTTAATATAATCTCATTACGAGAAAGCTTTCTATGGTATATAATCTTTCGCGTTGTATCGTAGTAAGCTAGTGCTTCCAATACTAGGACTTACACCCTGTGGACTTACACCTGTTCCGACCGGAAGCCTCTAAGTTCTCGTGCGACGTTACCGTGTGCTCACGCTACCGTCACATTAGATGAATACAGTAGTTGAATCCTCAGTCACACCGTAAGAAGCAGTACGACTGATTATTAACTGTAGACGAATACAGTAGTTGAGTTTACAGGACGCCGTTAACACGAGGTAAGTATAGATAAGAATAATGTTAGCTCACCCTCAGTCACACCATAACAGGTAGGTGGTTGTCCCATTAAGAGAGCGAAATAATCAAGATTTGTCCCGAAGCCTAGTGAATACACTAGTCACTCTTTGGCAGTCTCCCACGCCTCAGAAAGCTCTAAGCTTTTTCAAATGAAATTCCGTTGCATATGGTATCTCGGAAGGTCGTTGCCGGGACCAATACATCTTCTCTGGCCTTTTCGGCTCTGAAGCACCTCAATTCATCAGTTGGGAATCATCCAGACATGATCTCTATTACTCCAGGGCGAAGACGATTTTGGACATGGGTGGTATCTTGTTTGAAACTTCGGAACTTGGCCGGGCTTCACCTCAGATCATCGTCTTTATCCAATCGCCTTCTGGCCCGTGAGGATTCGGATGAAGATCTGGTTCAATAGATGAGCTGGAAGCTGGAATTACGCAGTGTTATACAGTCAGGAAGATCATTCGAACAAGTTTGAAAAATCTATGCTAAGTTTACAGTGAATGACCAATGAATCCAGTAAGTAATCCAAGAATGCGAGTAGCTAATCCGATACCTTGTGCAATTATGAGAGATGAAAGCCATATACCATATACAATAGATATATTTGCAGCATAAGAATTGATGAGATGGATGCATGTCGAAAGTGAGAGGTCTATGATGAAAACGAGAGGAAGCCGACACTAGAAACCAAAAAAAGAAGGGGTAAAAGATATCAAAGTCACGCTGAATGCGTAGATGGCATCCTAATTCTCGTGGGCGACGGCGGGGAAACGCTCCTCCCCTGTTCTTCTTGTTGTCCGCCTCTTGAATCCCCAGTCAACATCTCCCCAAACCTTCTCGTCAAATCCGTATCACTCCCACTACTCTTCGGACTAGACCTGACACTCTCATCATACGATGGCAGGCCCTGCATACTCGTCAATGGTGGGACACCACCAATAAATCCCTGACTCGCAATTGTATAATCCGGCACTTCAGTGAACGCCCTGTGCAACAGCTCTATGCCTGTACTCGTGGTTGGAAGACTGAGCATCCGCACGCTTGCAAGCGTAGGGCGCTGAGCCGCCTCGACTTCTTCAGCAGTGGGAAGGTGGTGTGTGGATGTGGAACGGGATAAGAAGCTCGGTGAGAAGGATGTAAGGGGTTTCATTGTGGTTGAAAAGACGCTGTCTGTATTTCGGGAAGCCCGGGTTTGATTGTGCATGTACGTTTCGTTACTAGTGAGTCGGTGGTGTTGGTGTTGGTGTTGGTGGTGTTGGTGTTGGTGGTGTTGGTGGTGGTGGTGTTGGTGTTGGTGGTGTTGGTGGTGTTGGTGATCGCGCCCGCGTTCGGGTGAATTATGACGAGAGGAAAGGCGGGTGATACCCCGGCTTGAAGGGCGGCTGCGCGAGTGGGAGCGACTTTGTGTTGCAGAAGATAGATGGGACCCGCGAGATTCGCGTTCACGGTGTGGGGACTCAGCGCGCAAGCATGGTGGAGGATTTCGGGATAGTGAGAGTAGGAGCTCGGAATTAACCCACTCGAGGGGGGCATTGTATGCGTTAGGATCAGGTTGATGAGGGAGGTTTGTTAGAAGACGAGCTTCAAGGGGTGTAGAGTATCCCGATTCGGTTAGAGGCCAGGGAGTGATTGGCGCATCGATATGGGGTACAGGGTTTGCACCTTGCGCTATCCATGGGTTCGTGACACGCATGGTAGCAGAATCTGGAAGATACATATTCGCAACTCTGTCGCGGACATGTTGATGGTAGCTCGGTAGCTGCGCGTCTTCCTCTTCGACCGGCGAAACTTCGGTGCTCCCTATCAAAAGACGGCGAGTTACTGCTGAGAAGTGTCGTGATTCATTAAGCAGGCGAAAGTCAAGAAGGTGAAGAGGTAGCGAGCATCTGAGTTCCGAAGTATGACCGTCAATGTTCAGAATCTGGATATTCCAGCGTATGCGATGGGAAATGACAATAGGATCAAGGCCGTGCGTGGGTGCTATCGAGGGTGGAAGATGGATGCTGAGATATGTCACAACATCTTGACTGTCGGTTTCATACGATCCAGGCTCCTCTACTGCGTTTGATGAGATCACTGGCGGTATTACGGATGAAGGAGTAGACGCGGACGAGGTGGAAGTGAACCCATGAAGGGTAGTGGGATGAAAAGAGGACCGACCCAAGCTACTCAGCGAACTAGAGCTACTTGAGCGGTTGAAGGTGCTGCTTCCACATCCAGAGGGGCTGGCCAAAGACGCAGGGGTCGTCGGGTAGCTTAGACTGCGTGGTTGACCTATGCGATGATCCTCGACCTCAATGGCCCTGCCGTTAGCAATCTCGTGCTTCACAGAAGCAACGAGCCGTGTTTGGTCCTGTGCACCACTGCGGGCATAAATTTTGGTCTGCTCGTGTATGGACGTATGCACGCTAAGCACACACACTCCTTTCACGAGGGGAGAGAACTTCACCAAAGCGGTCAGCTTGTCTCCTGCAGCCCATGCCTTGTGAGGGAGCATAATAGAGTACATCAGTTTCTCTGGCCACGTGTTCTCAATTTCTAGAGTCTGCTGATACTCCATGGCCTCAGGAGCCAAAGACCGGATGATATGTACAGGTAGCTCAGCATGGTAGGTGTGGTTGAAGAGACCACTGCGGACAACCTGAGCGCGAAGCTTGTAGAATACGGCCGCTCCTTCAAAGGCTGGAGATGATATGGTCGATGGTAGTGAGCCACCAAGGCGTAGCTGAAAGGGAAAAAGATGGCGGCCAGCCTTAAGGGTATGGCTCGTATTCTTCTCGCCCTCAAGGAATGACCAGTCATGATTGCAAATTACGTATGTCAAATGCGCAGAGTTGAAGGTCATCCTGTCATAATTTCAGTACAGAAGAGCAAACAACGAGGAGAGAGTACAAACATTTCGGACGACGGAACGGACAGCCGCGCCTTGCCTCTAAATTGGAGGGTAATTTCTTTTATAGGGGTGGCCTCGGTAAGGTATATCGCGACATGACCAGAGAGCAAGGTGGGTTCAACATCGACCCCGACACCTTTGAGGAAGATACACCCCTTCGGAGAGTCGAGGATGATTTCAATCCGTGGTTTCAGGTCCTTGTCCTTGATCGTCATGTCGTGGTGTCCAGAGGACAGGACGGCATGAGTCAAGCCTAGAGGGACAGAATAGCTGTCTATTTGAGGACTTTGTGGGCAGGGAGACGAGGATCTGGATAACGCGAAGGCCATCCTGTCGGTTGTCTGAGAAGTCTCAGTCCAAGAAGGGAAACGTCACGGAAGAAGCAGAGAGGGGAGATCTGGAAGTTACAGAGGAGAAATACCAGAGCCATTGGAAAATTCTGTCAAAATATTGTTGAAGCCGATCGGCTCTTGCTCCCAATAGCGATATACTTTGAATATCATATGAATTACATTTTCCGGCCGCGGCCGGCGCCTCGCCTTTTTCCGGTCACAGAAGAACTCTTGAAGCGGACGCAATTGAGACTATGGCTGTCAGCAATTTTGTAGATACCGTGGCTAAGAGACAAATCAGTACTCCGCCGTAACTTGAAAAAGAGTTTTTGACTAGCTTACATGGCATAAGGAGGTGCACACGGCAATTAAGTGCGAGAAAGGCTTATCTTCGTTCGGCCCGGTCTCGTTCCTGCCCAATCCCGAGATAAAATGAATAATCACGATGAATGAGGACTCGCTCTAGTCAAGGCTAGTCTTGTCGCGGGAACAAGACAACAAAAGAATTCGCAATCTCTCTATCCAGTGCCCATGACAGTTATGTGCACGTTGGTCCAAGCCTTCATTCTACACAAACCGTAATAACCTACCCCAATCTATTTAAGCTTATAGCTCGTCACATTCATTTCCGTGCAGAGACAACAATTGCGTTCATCGCATAAGTATATACCCTCCGCTCGGCCCCAGACAATGGTTTGAGCGACCTTATGCACCGTCCTGAAGTATATAATTTGAACCCTCAATCAAAATCAGTCATCTTTGACTCCACACACAGAACTTTCTATTGTAGCCTTCCATCGCACAGAAGCACCCTCTATGGAGCGAAGGCACCCTAAAGCTTGCGAAGCGTCAAAGCTCGCCCTCGTCGACATGTAAATTACCATAATCGCACTGGGCTTTAACACACCAACGCGCCACAAATATAGATACTCACCTACTTCCAATGGGATCCTTGTTGTTCAATTCACACCTTAATACTCATAGGAGCAAACACGGGGAAATCCGGGATTTATTCAAGTCATCATTTTCATCTTTCTCCTGACCATACGGCATTGGGATAGTATGCAATTTGATCTTCAAGTAAGCAGCACCCTTGTCGAAGGCTGCATGCGCTGTGGACGGAACAACCCTGAGAATAGCCTGAGTACTCTCTATAAGAACGAGCGTACTGACATACATTTCAGGTTCTGTAATTCCCTTCACAGCCCTCGCCCAGTCCCGATACGTCTTGACTGCCATGATAATGGACTCAGTTCCACCGGAAGTCATCGTTCCCGCGCCATTGGGGTTGTTGTAGAGTTTGAGACACATTGCAACAATTTCTGCTTCCATCTTTCGAACGGCCGGGAAGACGGATGGATGGAGGGGATTTGAAACGCAGTAGCGCTGATATGCCTGGACAATTACATTTTCAAGTTCATCTCCACCATCTGACATGTATACAATCAAAACAAAAACATTATCCGTCTGAAGGAGATGCGCACGGTACACTGCCCCAGATATCTTTCCGTTTCTCCAATTAGAATGGCCAGGAAGCTCGCCATCCATGACTTCCATTTGCGAAAGAATCCATTCGAGGCTCTTTCCTTTTTCCGGTAGAGAGAGGTGGCGCACAACATCGGCACCCTTTGGAACGAGTTGATTCTCGATATCGAGTTTGGCCTTGTTCATCTCGGTCTCCACTTTGGCAGCCACTGAAGGAATGCGCAGAAACAATGCAACGACATGCTAGACAGCAGTTTCAGTGTTTCTCGTTTTGAGTGATTTGTAGCAAACTGACCTGAGCAATCGATGTAAATAGCTCACGTACTGAAGCCGCAGTACCTCGCGCTCGTAAGTGACGTTGGATTTTGATTACGCGGGTGAGAACGACATAGATGAAAACAAAAGTCTTTGCATTGTCAAAGGAGATGATAGGGGGCTCTAAGAGGGCCTGAGCTCTTTGACGGATAGTGGACATCGCAGTATACATTGTCCTCTGATGCGAGGGAAACCATTCCTGCGCATGACGTTTTCACGTGGAGGATCGTGTTCCATGTGGGTTCGTGACGACGTGACACTTCGTTCGTGTCCAAATTCCAATCATGAACAGCCTGCGAATGGTATATACGCCTCTGCCCAATCTCTCACATCGCTGCTCAGCTATATTTCCCAGCTTGGGAAAGAGGAGGAGAACGACGATGCTGAGGTAACCTGGGGTTCGTGTTCGCTTAGCATCGACGCGACGTTTGATTGATTGCTTTTCCAATGTAGAGGATCAGCAGCGAATAAATACGTTCTCGAAGCTCAATACTCGCATGCGCAACCTTGAAGAAAAGCTCCATGAGCTCAAGGTGCGCGAAACTTTGAGGATTATCATGTTCAAGGCTCCATTTAACTCTGCATATAGCAAGAGAAAGAGGCACTTGATGATCTCGCGACTGAGCTCGAGCTCGCTGATGAAGACGAACTAGTCTTGTACGTCTTTACTTACGCTGACTCCTTTCTATACTCAGTTTCTCGAGCGACTAGATATCGAGTCGGCGAGGCGTTCCTTCATATGCCTCTGTTCAAGGCCCAAAAACGTCTTGAAAAAGACCAGTCAGACCTTGATACCCGAATATCGAATATATCAACGTCCACCGAAGATTGCGATACGCAGATGAAGGCGCTCAAAGTCCAGCTATACGCCAAGTTCGGAAGTGCAATCAATCTCGACGAGTAAGGTATTCAGGGCGTACGATAGCTTCCTCGGAGAACGACAGATAAGCTGTACTGAATTGGATTTCAAGCATGCTAAGATGCTACAAGTGCGTCGGTCACATTTTCATCAATCCGGACGTCGAGCAGTCTTGAAGTTTTGAATTCAAATGGATGCACTTCTGCCACGTTGCCTAGGCTTATGACTAGTTTTTAATGCTCATTGATAATAAGTGAGCGCCGACTTCTGCACCATTCGATGTCGAAAAACGATGCGGACTGGGCAAATCTATCAGATCTGGCAATCAGAACATGAGGAAGGACAAGACATAGACTATTATCATTACATTCGATGAAACAAGAGATTTTTCTATGAGACATTATCTTACCCCAAAAGAGTTACGACCGCAGCAGATCCAATACAACTTTCACAATTGATGCAGAACATGTGAAAGTTGATATCAAGCGGCTGATACGTCTGTTTGGAGGAAGCTTAGAGCTTCGATTGGGGTCGTGTCCTCGCACATCTCGCGGAATCTATAGGTAGGAGATAGTTTTTTGATAGGAATGGAACGGATCACAAAGTTAACTAACTGTTGTTGGCGCATCTGATACGTGGCACGGCGAATGACTTCTTCTGCCCCGGCCCTAGGGCGAGGTAAGTTTGGGACTGTTCAAAGCAAACCTCAAAAGATAACGCACCTAAACAATGTCATCTGCCAGAGATCGTCCATTCTCTCCTCCTTATGGTCATCCCCAGCATGTTCTGTTGTATCCTTAACACCCACATTTCCTCCATGCAGAAAGACCGTCCTCTTCAGAGGGTTGTATACGACTTGGTGAGCGTAGCGAGGCTGTGGTTGCTCGATATGTTCTTCTGGGTGCACTTCATCTGTAGGGTTTGGCGACATTCCATGTACCCGGAGTGATGGCGACAAAATCTGTGTCCACGTTCCTGGTGTTGAACCGTACGAATACATCCAATTTGGTGCATCGGAGGCTAAGGTTGTAGCGACGCCATCCGCTTGCTGATTTCTAGTCAAGCCACAGAATCTAAACAGAAAACAGAGATAGAGATACTTTTCTGGACCTGGAATCGCAAACTTACACATAGAGTTCTCGTAAACTGGGATCTATCACAGCGCGCTGGGTGAAAGATGACTTCGGACCACCTGCAGCTGAGAAATCTGAAAAGAGCTCAGTTGCGGTATTGGTCGCAATATCATACGCAAACATATCACAAAGATATTTATCGTCCCGTTGGCCTGCGAAAATATAAAGTGTGCGAGTCAAAGGCTCCAAAACCATCGAATGTCCTATTAAGCAATGAGTGTAATGGAAGCGAAAACGCAGACTGAACACACCAAAACGAGATGGGATCATAGCGGGAGGAATGACTGGTGGATCTGCAATTCTAAATTAAAAGTCACCTGAGGGTGAGGGAGCGAATTGAAAATTGCTGATACTTACTGCAGTAGTTTCCATTTACTTAACCGTATATTGTAGCTGTATAGGCCAGAGTATTTGACAGTATCCCAGTCGCCATCTACGACCCTCCCTCCAAAAACATAGAGAATCTGCGTTTCACTGTCTAAAACCATCTGATGGTCAAATATCAGTGGTGGTCCGCCCTGAGACTGTGTTTCAATGAGCAGAGAAATATCAGGAATGTTCAAGTGAAACCGACTGCTGTATCAAAAGAGAGAAAATCCCACTTCCCGCTGTCTATGCCCCGTGTATGATATCGATAAAACTCTGAACAATACACGCGAGGGAGAGTTGACGAAGGATCTCCGTTACCAGTTTGAGTTACTGATGTTCCAGGATCGCCAGTGGCACTAGCAGAATCCGAATCACTCAATCTTCCGAGCACGTAGATGTTGCCAGTCTTAGTATCGAAGACCATCTTGTGACATGAGCGGGCACCTGGAGCATTCTTTTCTTCAGACGTGCCATGGCTGAGGATCCGCCACTTGTCCTCCTTCACACTATAGACCCAGAAGTCATCCAAACTCTTCTTGCCATTCCAGCCTCCAAAAAGGTAGATCATGTCATTGATCGGATCCATACACATTGCATGTCCACCACGAGGAGGTGGTACATCTCCATCTGCGTTCGTGCCGTGTAGCCGTCTCCACACCGCGTATGGTTGAGTACCATGTATATACGAATCAAAAAGATTCGTCTTTGACATGGAAGAAAGAATGTTTTCGGCTTGTTTCCAGTCGCCTTGTAGAACGATGCTCTCGTATAGCTTCGTGATGAGAGGGTGTTCAAGTTGAATACCAGAACGAGATAGTATGGATTCGTAAGGCGTTAGCAGCCGGCGTTGTCGTAGGTGTTTTAAAATATGGCGTAAAACAGTAATTTCTAGAAACTTGAGAAGCCGGTCATTTCATGGCCTGGTCTGAACTGTTATTACCCAACCTCATCGTATTTCTGTCGGATTCCTTCTACATATGATTCATCAGTAATTCCTGCGAGTGACACGTGCCATATTGAAGTATGAAAGCTCTGTCCGTGCGCGCTGGTTATGTAACTGAGTAGGCTAATCGAGAAATCAGACAAGTTATGAGGTACTCACGATATTGGAACTATCTTTATGTAACGTGTCGGAAAACAGACTCCTACATTGTTAACCTGTTTGATAGGAAACGTCTCTGGTGTGACGTCATTCTTAAGACTTGTGTGGAGGACCTCATTCATACGGTCTTCGCTGAGGCCCACATAGATTTTGAATTCTTTCATGTTGCAAGGATGAACTATACGAGAATTTAAACATAAAATTCAGAGATTCATAAATTGTTCGCATACCTTTGAAGAACTAAGTTGTCGATAGCAGTTTCGTCTAGCGTTTGGAGATATATACGAGTTGCGAGCGCACCTTTCCAAAAGTTATGCTTTCTGACCAGTAGGACACGTCAGTTCATCGAATGAGTGTGGAATCACACTTAGCGCAACTTAGAACAGCGAGATTTTCGAGTCGAAGTGTAATCCATTGATTCGTATTGTTTTGAGAATTTCCACTCCATCTACTCGACTGATCGGTACTCCTGTCCACGAGTATGTTTTCCGCGACATAACGTCCACTGTGAGCAGATGAACCGACAATTGAATACTCCAGGGGAAGTATAGGTTCAGCAGGCTGATCCCCATTTCTGGACATGCTTTCCTAGTATGCCAAGTTTTGATACAACATATCTGCAAATGAAGTTTTGATTTATAATACCCGATTTGTAATACCCCCAACTGGTACAACCTCTGCTTGGGACCAACGCTGAGTATAGTGCCCAAAACGACCGCGGAAAAATGATTTCTAGACTGCTGAAGCCACCTTTTTCATCAGGAAGCGCTGATATGAGTGGTGCACACCAACCGTGTCGCAGCATAGCGCAAACGAGGTGTATTTTGTATAACTAATACAATAAGCTGAAGTTCGAAGTAAAAGACGATTCGAACTTCAAGATACAATGGAATTTAATTAGTTTCGTAGCAACAAGTGACGAACATATGATGAAAGCTTCCTTCGAAGTCAGACATCGTTTGCGTCAACACCCCCACTCGATGTGGACGGAGGAGGGACAACACCCAATAGTGTGCGATACTTTTCGAATTTTTCGCGAGGTAGTGCTTTAGTGAGGACGTCTGCGATCATGTCGTGAGTAGAAACTCGATTCAATGATATATCGCCTTTTGAAATTCGTTCTCGAATGTAGTGTTAACGTATGTCGACGATATATTTAGCGCATGAATGGGCGACTGGATTTTTCGAGAGCACGATACATCCAGTGCTGTCGGTATGTATAATCGTAGCGTCAGTTTGGTGGTGATCGAGGTCCTTCAATAAGTTTCGGAGCTACACAGCTTCCCTCGTAGCGTTATATGAGGCGATATATTCGGCTCGAATGGTAGACGTGGTGACAACTATTTGCTTCTTTGATGACCATGATACCATACTTCCATCGATGCTGAAGTACCATCCACTAACTGACCTTTGATCATACCCATCTTGTGCCCAATTTGCGTCACTCCATCCTACCATTGCCATCACACAATTCTCCTAGTGTTAAACAGAATAGTTTGTTGCTATTAAGATAGCATAGAATTTGCTTGCAAGCACTGAGATGAGCAATCCTAGGATTGTTTGGACATTATACAACTTGACCAACAGCAAGTTGTATATCCGGATGCATCTGAGTAGTGTATAAGAGGGATCCGATGAGTGAGAGATAATTCAATCCATTTGTATATCTCCTATAAGCCTCACATTTGCTTTGGTTTGTGGAACATTGCAGGGTAGATAGATGTTGATTTGTAGCTAGGGGGGTACTGGATGACAGTTGGTCATGCCAAAGCATCCCAAAATGGCATTGATATAAGCAGATTGGTTAAGGTAAATGACTCAATTTGTATGATCTTGTACAATTTGAAGTCCAAGTATATAGTAAATCTCTCCAAGATCAGTCATGTCAAAATTATTATCTAAGTCTTCTTTGAACTATGTGATATAGTTGTCACAGCATATTGAAATGAGAGATATATTCATATATGAGTTAATAACAATACAACTGGAGTCAAGAATTGAAAGTTCGTTGGTATTGTATAAGTAACAATGATAATAAGTACATCACCTGGAGTCGAAAATCAAAAGTTGATTCAACTCCAGATGAACAATGATTTATATAGTATTGTATTTGTGAAACCTATTAAAGTAAGTATTTTGTCATATATGAGTAATAAAAAATAAAACAATAGAAATAATGACAAAATGTTTTAGACATACAGGTTATGACCAAATCAATGATGTTTTGCATTTTGAAGTTATTTGTAGGTTACAGGTCATTTCCCTTGACACTCCCACTTGACTGTGATGGAGATGCAACAACTTCTAACAAAGTACAATGGTTTTTGAAGGTGTTGCATGGTAAAGCTTTGGTTGATGCATTGGCAATCATGTTTTGAGTTGGGACATATTGTAAATTGATATTTCCTCATAAAATGTGTTCACAAATAAAATAGAAGCATATATCAATATTTTTGGTATGAGAATGTCCAACTGGGTTTTTGAATAGTGCAATACTACCTGTATTATTAGTATGAATGATCATGGCTTCAGCCTATATGAAATCCAAATTTTCTAGTAAATTTTAGAGCCAAATTGCCTTTCTAGTTACATTAGCAAAAGCTATATTTTCAGCTTCCACAGTAAAAGTAGTGATGACAAGTTGTTTTCTTGATGAACAAGATACTAGACTGCCATTTATATCATCACACTATCTCTTGGTTGAATGATGATTGTATTGATCCTGTGTCCAATTAGCATCACTCCAGCTCATACACAGATTTATGTTCATCAAGCCCTCCTTACCTTAGATAGAAGGATTTCATACCTTTTAAGTAGTGTAGGACATGTTTACAGGCAATGAGGTGGGGAATACTGGGATTATTGGAGAATTGCACTAGTAGGCTTACTAAGGATTGAATATTAGGATATGTTTGAGTAGTGTAAAGTAATGAACCAATCATTGATACATAATTCAAGTTGTTGGCATAATCAGCATAGTCATTGCATTCTTTCTCAGAATGCAAACTTTGCAATAGAGAAAGATTATGATTGGTTGGCAGAGGTATTGAGATAGGATGACAATTAGTTGTTCTAAATTGGTCTAAGATAAAGTCAATATATTTTGATTCATTGAAATAAATGATTTAATGAGAATGATTCCTTTTAATTTAAAAACCTAGAATATAATGAATTTTGTCTAGATCTATAATGTTAGAATTTTTATTCATTTTATATTTGAATAATATGATTTTAGAGAGGTCTTTTCCCACTATTGCTATGTTGTCAACATAAATTAATACAATAAAGGAAATCTGGCCATTTGTTCAAAGAATATAATAATAATTATCAGTATAAAAGAGTTTGAATTCTAAAGATAGAAGTACATTATGTAATTTTTTCTTTCCACTTATATTGAGCCTGCTTAAGCTTATAAATAGCTTTAAAAAGCTTCCAGTACTTAGTATTTCTTATTTTATTTAGAGGTTTTATGTAAATTTCTTCTTCAAGATTCTCTTCCAAGTATACTCCAATTATATTAATTTGATGTATTTTGAAATCAAAGGTTGCAGCCAAGGT
>JABCKS010000075.1:0-31040 GCA_018851325.1 Termitomyces sp. DKA19
ATAGGGCCATTAGCCTACTAGCTGAAGCTCCTTGCCAGTCTACATCAGCTGCACCCAGTCTTTAACACAGTTAAGCTATTCCCAGCCTTAAAGGATCCCATTCCTAGTCAATCTTCAAAACCACAACCACTACTAGTGCTGGTTAATGAGGAGGAGTATAAAGTGGAGGAAATATTAGACAGTAGAGTGTTTCAGGGAAAACTACAGTTCAAGGTAAAGTGAAAGAGATATGGTATTGAAGACATCTCCTGGGAACTGCAAGTAAATGTACATGCACCAGCTCTGGTTCAGGACTTCTACCATAGACACCCCAATGCTCCAAAGGCAATCCAAGGCATTTATCCCATCTTTATAGCAGATCAAGCAATCTGTGATTGCTTCTATCCAGGTGCATCAAGGTGCTGCACTCTAGAGGGGGGTAATGTCAGGGGACCCCTCAGGTTTTCCCACTTTTCCATGCCCTATCCTTTTCAAATTATTCCTGCTATAGTTTTCATTGATGCTTCTGCTCTTGACCTATCTATAGGTCCCACTTTCAGTACTATAGCTGCAGTATTTCCTTGTTCATAATTCAGATAGTGTTGACCTTCTGCATACTCTTACATAATCAGGTGGGCATTTTTCCAACCTGACTCAGGGAGTATCCTCAGACTTGTTTACTTTGGATCTCCCTCTGCCAGTTGTGTAGCTATACTTGTAGATATACCCATTGCTGAATATATCTCTTTGAATCTCCCTCTGCCAGTTGTGTGACTGCACCACAGCCTCCAGAGGTTGCCCTTACAGACTCAAGTAACCAAGATGAGAACTACAATGTGAAAAATACTTGATGAAGCTGCAGCTTGTAGTTGACTATACACAAGGACACTAGCTTTAGTCTTTCTAGGAAATGATGCTGGTAAAAGATGAAAAATTGAAGCTGCAGATGCAGAGACAATGGACTCAATATCAACAACAAGCTGATTTTTCCCTGAAGTGGCAACTTGTACACCACCTAATGTTTTGGGTTGAGAAGCTGAAACCCTTCCATACACCGCAATAGCACCACCCTTCTGTATCAAGACAGTCACTGTAAGGGAACATTGGCTGTGGATAGTCCAAACCAAGCCGACGCCTGAATAAAATATTTGCGTGTATTGGTGATAATCGATAATCTCTAGACTCACGTCACGATCATGTGATTTCAACTCTCTATCCTGGACCACTTCGGCTGGGCAATGGAAAACCCGCCAGATGAGTGCTTTCACGCGATATTACATCCCTCTCCGGATGCATCATTCAGTCCGATTGCAGTGAAAACCTCTGACATATGCGCTAAGTTTGTTACTGTCCGTGGCGAACGTAAAGAAGGTATTGGTATTTGTTCCTTTCTGCCTGAACTAGCTCACTTCTAAATGCTATAGCTGTGATCTTGAGCTTGGAAAAACCGGCAATCATCGGACGAGATCCCACTGCTTGGTACCATCCGCTACACTGTCAAAAATTTTCTACCAACCTTCCATCAGCTCCTATGTCGTCACGGATAATGCGGTATCGAGTGTACACTGCAAGCTATACGCGTAATCATGAGTGGAATACAATTCTTGATGCAGTCAAGTCTGACTCAGATTGGTCATCTTTTCAGTGTCCGTTCCCCGAGTGGTGGGGTAATTGTATCTTGCCAGGTGTGCATAGAGTCTTTCTCGTGCTCTATCACACTATAGGTTTATCCAGGATGTGTCTAGGAATGGGTTGTATCTCAACGGACAACACATCAGAAAGGCATCTATCATAATCATGAATGGCGACGTCCTCCGGCTTCCCAACTCTCTTGGTTAGTCCAAAGCCAGTCTCGCCGCCTTTTCATCGCAAACATTTCTTTTATCAAGAGTTCACCTGCATACATCTCTGGAGGGAACCTCGTAGCAAGATGACTATCTTTGATCCTACACCACCCACCCATCCTGCTCATAAGGTGAATGATCTGAATTTTCTCTAGTCCCATTAGTCACTCTACTTCCAACAGACCATCGGCAATTATATTGTCACTTCTCAATGCTTGGGAAGCGGGTCGTTTGCAACGGTGCATCTCGCTTTGGATCCTGCTAAACGTCGCCAAGTCGCCTGCAAGAGTATAAGGACCAAGAGAGAACATGACGTTGGCCAGGTCATGAAAGAAGTTCGAATACTAATGACGATTCGCCATGTGATTGCTCCGAAGACATGTTGCTTGCCTCACTGACAATTTCTGATAGCCTAATATCAACGAGATTTACGACACTGAAGTCAACAAGAACTTCATGTTTGTTCTATCTATACCCTGAATCTCAGTCTTCTATGGTGCTCACCCTTACTTACGCTTCCAGTCATATCTTTCTCCAGCTGTGTACAGGCGGTGACCTATTTACTTATATCACTAACCATCCCAGTGGCAAGCACCTTCTTTGCGAGGCCGAAGCAAAATACATCATGTTTCAATTGCTTCAGGGTCTAGATTACCTTCATAGTAATATGATTTCTCATCGAGGTACGTAGGGTAGTTTAGTGACTCATGATCATCTTATATTCGATATTTCAGATCTGAAGGTGAGAGATAGCGGCCGTTCGTGTTTCTTATTTATTGATCGTACAAAGCCGGAAAATATCTTGTTGCACTGCCCCGGCCCATATCCTCGGATTCTGATTGCGGACTTTGGTCTGGCCCGCCCTAATGCACACCAAGAAACTCTGAATGTCTGTGGAACTGTTTCTTACCTGCCTCCGGAAGGTGTACTAGCCCTGGACGTCAAGCATCTGGGATATGTTGGGTAAATCCTTCTGTCCTTCTCACAGAATACTACCAACAAAGTTTCAGTATGCCTGCGGACTGCTGGAGCGCAGGAGTCATCCTTTTTATTATGCTTTCGTACGTGCGAAGGAGCTGTCGTCGATCTCTTGCGGAACTTGCAGCTCATCATGTTCGAACTCGCATAGCGGGTCACACCCCTTTGACTATGGACCCATGTGTAGCTCGGGCTGGATCAGCCATATTGAAGAATCCCGCGGGCTAGACTGTACACAGCCATCGCAACGCTATCTCAATACTGAAGCACGACTCAAAGCTCGAATTATCGATGGAAAGGTCGACTTCCAGCCGGTATGGAAGCAGATGCGAGATGGTTGGCAATGTATTGTCGGATGCCAGAGCTTGCTGACCCGATTCTTGCGCATAACAGCTCGGGAGCTTGTTGAAAGACTTCTGATTCACGACTATCAACTCCGTGCTACGGTCCGTTCCGCTCTTCAAAGCTCGTGGATAGTCAGCGAAGTAAAGGAACTTGAAACTCTATATGAACGCAGGATAAGGTCAAAATTGGGGAATGCTTGATTGCGCGCTTTTGTCTCTCTCTTGATGTGCATGTAATGCTTGCGGCAATTTCTGTTTTTCTGTACAACGATATTTACAAATTCCTGTAAAATCAGCATCTGGTTTCGTGAGCGTATCGCTTTAGGCCTTTAGGAAATTCGCATGGACTGCGAAGTATGGTGAGGCATGTGAGATATTAAAAGATACGAACAGAGATACCCACAATGAACGTGATCCGAAGCAAACGTAGAGATCTATGGAGACCATCAAGTTATGGGCAGGCGGTGGCTGGAAGGGACTCACGAAGTAGTAGCTATGATCGTATCCTTCGTGGCTTCTTACCCGTACCTGAACTTCGTCGTAACCAGCTTCGCGTGCTGCTTTAAGGAAATTCTCGGGGAGAAGTTGTCCTTTCTTGTAAAACTCGTCGCTTTTTCCCTTGTGAATGGTGAATATCGAGATGTACACATGCAGAGATTGCCTCACATAGTCGATTAGTATGTGCACGGGATCCTTGGCCTTTCCGATGAGCTCCGTTGCGTCATATTGATCTTTTGCTTCCTCTATTCCGCCTTGCAAATAACCGTCGAATGCCTTCTGGCCCCAAGGACACTGTGTGGGATTCGCGACGGGAGAGAAGGCAGATGCGGAACGGTATTGCTTCGTCTTTGAAGCGAGATACAAGGTGAGAGCTCCATGGCCTCCCATGCTATGTCCAAAGATGGACTGGCGCTTGAAGTCCTGCGAGACGGGTCAGAGAGACGCGCGACGGCCGAAGCGTGACTCACTCACGATCGGGACACCGGCGGCCTCGAGGACCTGGGGGAGCTCCATAGTGATATGCGTCAGCATGTTGTAGTGCGTAGCGTATTTGGGGGTCGTGGCGTTGAGGTAGAACCCTGCTCCGACACCAAAGTCCCAGGTGTCGTGCTCGCCCTCGATACCGGCGCCGCGGGGGGACGTGTCGGGGAAGAGAAGCGCGATCCCCTGGATGGACGCGACGCCGAGGAAAGCGCCTTTCTGCGCTCTGTGGTCATCCGCGCGTTGTCATGAGTGAGTCGTGAGGGGGGTGGCAAAATAGCTGGTTTAGGGGTGCGTACCCGTTGTCTTCGGTGCAGGTTAATCCGGCGAGGTAGACTAGGACGGGGACTTTGGTGTTCGCGGCATGAGGGGGGAGGAACAGGTTGAATGTGGCATCGAGACCCCCTAGAGCGGCGGACTGCAGAAATGTATCGGTGAAGAGTGGAATGAAAGAATCGGAATCTATTTTGAGAATTTCTGGGAACAATCAAGTGAGACTATCGTTTCCCACCTTGAATTTGTACTTTATCAGTTCCCCTTCGAACGCCTTGTTGGAGGAGATCTTGTGCAGTGCAGCTTCGGCCATTGGATCGTTTGGTGAGAGTCAAGGTGGAAGAAGTCGCCCGCTGGGTAAGGTCTCGATATGCTATCATCATCACGTGGGACAATTTTTGATTACATGGATAGTAACCAGCTCCAACTACGCGACATTTTCCCTGGAACGTCAACACTCACGGGCATGGGTCCGTTCGTTGGTAGAAGGACTTACTTCTCATCCATGTCAGCCCCTATCTTGGGCCCCCTTGATAAAGATCAGACGGGCCTGTTGATCACTTGATCTTATCTATACTAACATTATCTTATCTCTATCTTTGCCTTCATGACGTTGACGGAGGGCGAGGCCACAGTCATAGTTCCGCTGCTTGTCGTCGTGCTACTTGGCATACTAGCAAGACGACAGCTTCGCAAGCCCAGCGTGAGTGCCCCAATTCTCCTACTGCCGAAAGACACAAATAACCGACGTTCTATAGCACAACCACATACCCACCGTCGGGGTGTCCATTTTTCCGTTTTCCTACATCGGAGCCATCCGATTCTTCTTTGATTCACCACGACAACTCCAGGATGGTTGCAAGAGGGTGCGTGTTGTCCCTTTCATCTGACTATCTCTACTTATTTTTTTTTCTTGGCAGTACGGCCACTCGGCCTTCAAGATCGCCGACTTTGCGCGCTGGAACGTCGTCGTCACAGGAGCGCGGCTGGTCGACGAGCTGCGAACAGCCCCGAAGGACCAGCTGGCGCTGATCGAGACGCACGATTGCACAAGGCTTTGGACTGAGCACGGCCTCTCGTCGGCTCTGAGCACGAAATTGGCACGTAGCCTCCCTGTGGTTATCTCTGAGCTGCGGGACGAAGTAGTCGGAGGATTGTCGGACGTGGTACGCAAAGCGTCTGATGAGGATGGGAACGTCCCCGGATGGAGGGCGGTGCCAGTCGCGGACGCGTTGGCGGAAGTAGTGAGCAGAGTTTGCAATCGCGTCATTGTTGGGCCGCAGCTATGTGGGTATTCATTTCTTTCCTCAAGCAGCGTATTCCCCTGATTCCGTGAAAAGGCCGCAGCCCGGAGCTGGTATCGCTCAGTAGAGATCACATCCGATATACGTGGGTACGGTCGGCCATACTCGCCATCTTTCCAACGCCAATGTGCACGTACGCCGCTGTGTCACAACAAATGCAACCAAGCCTTGATGACCTTGTAGAGTTCTTCTGACGCTGTTTGGCGGTGTATGGTGGCGGTCCTGGAGACTACGCCGGGCGCTCTGCGCAGTGATCAAAGAACGGCAAGACAATCCCCCACAAGAAGAAACAGTACGTCTTTGATGTACTGCTACTCTCAAGCTATCTGATTCTACCCAGACGTACGACGTCCTCTCTTCTTTCCTAATCTCCAACACCACAAACCCATCCGAAATCGCAAACACCCTCCTCACACTCAACCTCCAAGCCATCCCATCCTGCACACTCAATCTCGCAAACGCCCTCTGCCGCCTCTCCGCCTGCACGAAACCCACCGTCCAGACACTCCGCAAAGAGATCGAGGAAGCGCTCCGCACAGAAGGCTGGACAACGTCCGCGCTCGACCGGATGATCAAGCTCGACAGTTTCCTAAAAGAGACAATGCGTCTCAGTGCACTCGACGCATGTAAGTTTCTCTATCGTCAAACCGAAAAAAAAAGTTTGCACACACACACACAGTGACAGCGCGCCGGGTCGCAGTCGGACCGTACACGTTCTCGGACGGGACCTACATCCCGCAGGGCACGCGCCTCGGCCTCGCGTCCGCATACACGTCGCCCACCTCGTTTGAAGCGTTCCGGTTCGCGTCGGAGACAGGGCCGCGGTACCGGCTGACGACGGCGGCGCCAGAGTTTCTGGCGTGGGGACTCGGGCGGGGCGCGTGTCCCGGACGGTTCTTTGCGGGCGCGGTGATGAAGCTCGTGTTGGCGCACGTGGTGCTTTTGTACGACGTGCGGTCTCTGGGGGACGTGCGGGTGCCAAGCGTGAGATGGGTCGGGGGGAGAGGTGTGCCGGATTTGAAGAGGAGAGTGATACTTAGGAAGCGATGAATTTGGTACATTATGATCCTGGTGTGCAGATTATACAGAGGTATAATAGACTGGGCGCAAGATGCCGTTATCTCAGTGGAGGCACGTCTTCCTGGCGTGGGGTGCGCGCTCCTTCGACCTCGCCGATAATGTCACTCAACTGCTCTCGAACATCGTCCTCGTTTCTCGCATGGCCCTGTTCCTGATCCTCGCCTTCCCTGGGCACGCCATCGACCTCGCCAGCGAGCATGTCCGCAATACCGAGGTAAAAAGTGGCGGGGCGGAAGTTGATTTCCTTGCCCATGATCTCGGCCCACTTGTACCGGGCGGTGTTGGTCCAGCCGACGAGGTCGAGGTGGTTGACGCTCTGGAGGGTGCCGAGGTACGTGCCCTGTCTGGATGTGAGCCGAGTGGATGGATGAGAGAAGACAGACCAACCCATTTGGACGACTCGACAGAGACGAGGCCGTCGTTTGGGCCCTCGCGCTCGAGGATGACGCTGTGAGGCCATCTGTGTGGACAGTGAGGGCGGTGGGGGAGATGGGGAGGGACGAAACTCACTTCCAAGTGTCGATGAGGCCGGGTTCGTAGACTGCGCCCCAGCTAAAGTAGCGGACACCAGGGACGTCGGGGGTGTCCATGTTGAACTGGCGCATGCTCTGGATGGTGAGGGACTGGAAGGCCTTGCCGTCGCCTCCGCCGTTGGGGAGGAGATGGAGGAGGGAGAGAATGGAGGGCATGCGGGCGGGGCCGACGGTGGCGAGGAAGTGGTCTGCGAAGGCGGAGCCGCGGTGGGGGGTGGCGATGGTGGTGATGGAGAGGACGGCGAACTTGCGGTGGGTGAGGTGGGCGGCGAGGTAGCGGCAGTCGAGGCCGCCCATGCTGTGGGCGATGAGATGGACGGCACGGCCGGGGTAGACGGCGGAGATTGTTGCCTCGAGGACGCTGGCGCGGTCGACGGGGCTGCTTGTGGCGGGGACGCGGGTGACGAGGACCTCGGTGCCGTTTTGCTCGAGGGCCTCTTTGATGCCGCGCCAGTGGGAGACGTGGACGGGCGCGATGGACGGGCCGAGGGTGAGCGAGTCGAAGCCGAGGAGGCCGTGGCAGAACACGACGGGGTGTTTTGGGGAGCGGTCTGTGGGCGGGTCAGCGGGGGAGCGGGGGAGGGGCAGCGACGGACACTTTTTGGAGACTGGGGCGGGAGATGGGGCGAGGTTCCACCATCGTGCGGGCTCGCGTGGGGCGGCAGAGGTGGACAGGGGGCGCGCATGGAGAGAGAGGGAGCGGAGGGAGTCGATCGACGACGATGACGACGACGACACGAGTGGCGGGGGTTCTGGAGACGGCGAGCGGGAGAGATGGAGGGGCGGCGAGAGCGATGCGGTGGGGAGCGTCGCGCGGGTGAGGCTGGCGAGAAAGGGCGGGTGGCGGCGCTGCGGGAGGAGTGCGGGCGGAGGGCGCGGGAGCTGCTGGTGCAGGGCGTCATCGAGGAGAGCAAGGCTTGGGGAGGGTGGGGGCGGCGGAGACGGCGGGGGCGGCGGAGACGGCGGGGGCGGCGGAGACGGCGGGGGCGGCGGCGGGCACAGCGGCGGGGACGGCGGGGACAGCGGCGAGCACGGCGGGGACAGCGGCGAGCACGGCGGGGACAGCGGCGAGCACGGCGGGCACGACTGCGCCGTCGTCGAGGGCAGCCAGCGCAAAAGAGGCTTGCCCCGACGCATCTCGTCCAACATCAAGAAGCGTGACGTCACATCTCATGGCTCTCCTTCCGTCTGTCCTCCAGCCCGTGCCAGCCCTGACCGACAGTCAGTGTTTGTTTTGCCGTGTCGCCGCCACGCTCACCCGCCGCAGCCGAAACATCCGCGCAGCAGATCGCTGCTGCCCGCAATCTCGCAACAGTCACGTCTCCCGGACAGTCAGTGGATTCTGATCATGCATTGGGGCCGTCTGACACCCAGCAGGACTCCCATCTACATCTGTGCTCTGCCTAGTAAGGTGCTTTTGTACTCTACGCGCCCCGCCGCGGCTCACGCGCACCAGACTGCTACCGCCTGTACGCGACGCGCGAGCGGCTGATGGTGCACCGGAAGCGGGACCACAGCAGCCAGGAGACAGACGCGATCGTGACATGGAATGAGTAGTAGTGTAGATAGTTTGGTGTGTTTGGAATAGACGGCGGGCCACAACAAGGGCAAATTTGCACGAGCGACTGTTGGCTCCCGCCATCGACCCTTGGAAAGCGCAATCATTGGGAACAGTCACCCGCAAGCCCCGCGCCCCTCGCCGTCTCCCCCGCGCCCGCCCACGCCCCGCCAGCGCCGCATGTCCTTCTTTTCCAGGAAGAGGCAGCAGCCGCCTGCCGTCTCTGTCCCCCACACTCCCAGCCAGGCCAGCAACGACCCCGCCGTCCCCGCAAGCCTCCGCAGCGACCGCGACTCGCCCCTCGACCCGTGAGTCATTCCCCTTTCCTCCGCCCCATCCCCACATCTTCTCCCAGCCCCGCCAGCTTCCCGCCTCGCCCCCGCGGCAACAGCCCCAGCAGCGCGCCCTCCCCCTCCTCCTCCAGCCCCTCCCAGCGGCCCCCCCCGGCCTATCCCTGGTCCTCCCGTCGCCTCGTCCTCCCCCCGCCCCTCTCCCTCAACAGACCCCCCATCGTCCCTTCCTCGTCCCCTTCCCCGTGTCCTTTTCCCCGCTACGGCCACTCCCTCCCAGCCACAGCCACCGTCAATGGCGACCTCTATCTCTTCGGCGGCCTCGTCCGCGACGTCCCCCGCAACGACCTCTATCTCTTTTCCACCCGCGACAACTCCGCTACCCTTCTCCAATCTTCCGGCGAGGTTCCCTCCCCCCGCGTGGGACATGCCAGCGCTCTCGTCAGCAACGTTCTCATCGTCTGGGGCGGTGACACCGCTTCTGACTCAAAGACCAAGGAAAACCAGGACGACGGCCTCTATCTCCTCAACTTGGGTACGCTTGTCCCTCTGCCAAGCACTACAACTCATCCTTGTCTTTCCAGTCTCAAGGGAGTGGACACGAGTCTCAGTCCACGGCCCAGGCCCTGTTGGCCGCTACGGCCATGCCGTCACCATGCTAGGCTCCAAATTCATCGTATTTGGTGGCCAGGTTGATGGCGAATTTCTAAACGAGCTCTGGTCCTTTGATCTCAACTCTCGTAAGCCACCACCCCCAAAAAACTCGTGTCACAGCTCGTTCAATTCCTGTCTAGTCAGAACCAAGGCTGTCTGGGAATTCGTCCAGCCCTCCAAGGACGTTCCAGCACGCAGGACCGGTCATGTCTGTGTCACATTTGGCGACCGAATTTTCATGTACGCCCCCCCCCCCCTTCATTAATTTTCTCTTGTTTGTTCCTTAATATATCTTCAGCTTTGGCGGAACCGACGGCCAATACCACTACAACGATACCTGGTCTTTTGATATCCAATCCCGCCAATGGTCCGAACTCAAGTGCATTGGCTACATCCCCCAGCCCAGAGAGGGCCATGCCGCTGCCGTCATCGACGACGTCATGTACGTCTTTGGCGGACGTGGCGTTGACGGAAAGGACCTCAACGACCTGGCGGCTTTCAAAATTTCAAGTATGTCCCCCTGACGTCCTGTCCTGTCATCCCTTGACCCTGCTCAGATCAACGATGGTACATGTTCCAGAACATGGGTCCCGCGCCGTCTGGCCGCTCAGGCCATTCTATGGCTTCTGTCAACTCCAAGGTCTACGTCCTCGGGGGCGAGTCTTCCATACCCGAAAAGGGCGAAGACCCCGCCATCGTAAGCGTCTTGGATACCAGTACGTCTTTCTTGTTCACTTTGACAATCCACTGAACAAAGTCGCACAGAGCACATCAAGTACCCTCCTTCAAAAGATCCTCCCCCAACGACTGTCCAACCCTCCGCACAGGGTCTCTCCCGCAAGCTCTCTGCCAGTGCAGCAGTCCAACCTCAAGCTGCAAATGGCAACTTTCGTCCCACATCACCACCCGCTTCTTTAGACCCCGCTAACCGCTCGGCTAAATCTCTAAATGGGTCTACTACCCCGCACAGCTTCAGGGCCAAACCTAGTCGGCCCAAGAGGGACGACAGCGAGGACGACGCCTATGATTTCCTTACTAACGAGTCTCGCACGATATCACCTGATCAAAGCAGAGACAGGGCCAAGAGCCCATCATACAGTGCTAGTGGCAGCCGTGCCGTCTCTCCCAATGGCGACCCATATGGCACACAGCAGCAGCCCAGCATGATCGGTGTCATCAACGGTGTCGTCGGTGGGCGGTCCTCCCCTGCCGACCGTATCAAGTCCCCGACTGACAGTATCTCACAATATGGCACAAGTAACAGCAGCAGCAACAATCTCCCTGGCTCACCCGGACCCAGCATGAACGGCTTCGGGCCCCTGCATCACCGTTCGGGCTCACGCCCAGGCGCTGGAGGCTCAGTTGGCAATGTCACCGCGGACTTGGCGAGGGATCTAAAACTAAAAGAGGTTGAGCTCGAGGGTGTCAAGAAGCAGGTCGCGTGGATGCGTGAGGCGCTTGGAAAGGCCACCAAGGCTGGGTTTGCGTATGCTGATCTGGAGGTTCCCGAGGACAGGGATGGTGAGGATGTAGGAATGGCGCTCAAGTTTAAGCAGTTCAAGGCTCAGATTCAGGTTTGTGTGGCGATCCTTGACAAGCGCTCTCTGCTGATGATTTGATTTTGGCTGTAGAGCGTCATGGTCGAACAGGCACGGCAGGTGTCGGAGCGTGTGGCAGAGGCGGAGCGGGCCAAGGCGACGGCAACCCAAGAGGCGGCGTATTATCGTGCCAAACTTGCCGCTCGCGAGAATGAGGACGATGCAGAGGTATCACGTTTGGAGCGTGATCGCATCGCTGACCTCGAACGTCGTGTATCGGAACTGCTGAATGAGCGCTGGGCCCAGGACCGCAAGATGACCGAGGTCACAGACTCGCTCGCTCTGCAAACGACGCTTTATGAACAGGCCGAGGCACGTGCGAACGAAGCAAACAAGCGGGCTGATTCCGTTGATGAGACGCACAGTCGGACGCTGAAGCACCATCAGGAGCTGCAGGATAGCCTTGATCGTCTCGAAACCAAGCATCGCGAGCAGTCGCAGGAGCTGGTCACGCAGACGTCGATGCTGGAGCAGAGAGAGGCCGAGGAGGTGCATTTGCGTGCGTTGGTGGACGAGCTCACGCTCTCGAAGGAGCAGCATGTGAGGGCCCTCGAGCAGGCAAGGGTGGCGCTGCAAGCTGCGTCCTCTCGTGCGGGCGAGGTGGACGCACAGTACCAACGGACGAGGGAGCAGGTCGGAACGTTGGAAGGAGAGATTGCCGAGCTCCGTGGAGAACTGGAGGCGCGTACTGCCGAGGCAGAGTCGGCACAGGCAAGGCTGGCGGACGTTGAGAACTCGTGGGCCAAGTCCCGCGAAGAGGCGGACGCATTCAGGGCACTCACGACGGGAAGTCTTGGGGAGCTGCTGGACTCGCATCGGGATCTCAAGACGGATGAGGATAGACTTGCTAGGGGGCATGCGGAAAAGCTGCAGGCGGTCGAGGCAGAGGCGCAGACGTTGAGGGTGATGGTGAAGCAAGCTACTCACCGTGTTGATGAGTCTCAGGCGAAGCTTGCCGAGGAGAGGCAGCGTGTGAGAGAGTCTGAGACGGAACAGTCGGTTCTGAGGTCTCAGATTCTGGGGTTGCGTGCACAGCTCTCTGCCGCTGCGGCGGACAGTGGCCGGCTTCGCAAGGATGCGGCCGAAAAGGAGAGTGCGTTACGGGAGAGGGCCAAGGAGGCTTCCGATGCGACGCACAAGCTTGTTATGCTTCGCAATTATCTCACCGAGAATGGTATTGCCCTCGATGAGGCCGACCTTCGGACGTCCTCGCGAGCCACGGGCAGAGGGTCTCCAGCTGCAATTGCCGAGCTCGAGAACAAACTTGCGGAGAAGACGAGGATGCACGAGTCGGTACAGCGGGATCTTGCGCAGGTTTCCCGTGAAAAGCGAGATGTGGAAGCCCAGGCGTCGCAGTTGTCATCGCAGCTTGACCAACTGAGGGCGTCCCACAATCAATCTCGTATTGACGATGCTGCAGCCGAGGCGCGTCTTGTCGAGGCTGAGCGCAAGTTTACGGAGATGGAGGATGGATACAAGACGCGGATGAAGGCTATGGAGGATGACTATAATCTCGCGGTACACTATGTCAAGTAAGTCTAGCCAAGGTCTTTCTTGGTCCCTTGTTGTTGAATATCCCCCTTACAGGGGCACGGAGAAAATGATGCGCAAGATGAAAGAGGAAATGGAGAGATCCAAAGCCCTTGCGGCGACTCTCCAGGCTGAAGTTGACGGCCGTGACAAGTCTTCTCCTGATAGTGCGGCTCGTGTCAATGGTCGCCCGACTGCTTCTTCTACACAAGAAGAGGCTCTCCGGACGAAACTTGTGGAATCATCAAAACAAACATCCCGCCTGCAAAGTGAGAACAAGGATCTTCGTCAGCGCCTCGACACCCTTGAGAAGGATCTTGAAACCCTTCGGGACAACCTTGTTGCCTCTGAGCGTCAGTCCGATGACAGGTTCAGTCAGATCGAGGAGCTTCAGCACGAGGTTGAACGCCTCCAGTCTTCGCTGGACATTGCGCGGGGCGGCCAGGAGGAGACAGTGCTTGAGAAGCTCGGCAGCGAAAATACCACCCTCCGCCGTGAGAACGCGCAGCTCACCCACAAAATCGGCCTCCTACTCGAGATGAACCAGCCCTCTTTTGGTCCAAGACGAACATCTGCAGTCAGCACGTCGAGTTCGGAAAACGCACTTGCGTTTGAGAACCTTTCGAATGAGCTGGACGACTGGCAGCGGCAGCTTGCGAGCTCGATGAGCCATCGACGGCCGTTGAGTGATTTCGAATCATCAACACCAGTCGGGGAGAGAACGAGGTCGCCTCGGTCATAACGACCTGTTGTTGTTTTTTTTTTTTTACATAATTACTATGCTCGAATCTATTGTGTTATATATACTTACTACCCCCCCGCTCCCTCCCCCCTTTATTGTCGCGTCTGTTTTTTCGTTACCTGCTCGATCCACATTCGCTTGGATTCTCTAATAATTCCTTTCTACTTGGTTCTTTGTGCTTTCCTCGCCTTCGTTCGTGTCGTATATCTATAACCCATATGAGCAGCGTATGTCTGCTGTCTACTCGATGATAATTATCATGACATGTTTGCTGCCGTATGGAATCATTTTGCAAAAGAAAGAGGACGTGTCGTGCCATTTCAAATTTGTCTATTTCTACAATGAAAGATTACTTGATGCAAAGTGGACAAAAGAAAAGAAACGGCATTAGACGTTTCTTTGACTCTTTATTTTTGAAACAGAGCAGTGTTCGTACCCTCGGAAGTATGTGCCTTGGCCAATCGACGCGGCATGACATCGTCAGGCACTGTCCCTTGACCGAGATATCGCCGAATCATCTTATCTGATTACAACCCGATTTCACATGTCTGTGATTTCCAAACCAAAGTACATGAGGGGGGGGGGGGAAACAAGCCCAGTAGGTCCGTTTTCATTTTTCCCAGTCTCGCTGTGCCATTGACTGGCGATGGCCGTGTTCTCGAAACCGATTCTGGATTCGCTGAGACGACGCAAAGTCTCGGGCAAACCGCTGTTCTTCGTTCTCGCCGCCACAATCTTACTGCTGCGATCTCGGCTCCTCCCAAGTCTGCCGGGGGAGACGTTGCGGAGGGTTTTGAGAGCTGCGAAGTATGAACGACGGGTGCGGTTGTCTGCAGAGGAGCTGGATGGCGTTTTACAGAGGGTGTATGAGAAGGAGGAAGATGGGAGTAAGACTATCTTGGTGCCGTATCGGGACCGTGTATCAAGGGTACGTAACGTAACTCCGTATTCCAGCTCGTCGCCCTTTCCCATGTTCTCACGTTAACTTGGTCGCCCCCCCCCCCCGTAATTGTATTGTATTGATTTGATTGGCTTTTTCATCCGTGATAGCTCAACATTAAAGAGACGCCGCCGTCAGAGTTCGCGTCCGACGCGCCGTTCTTCCCGCCTCTTTCGACGCATGCGAGGGCGAAACCGAATATCGACGCGGAGTTCGTGCGTCAGTTCCGTGCGATCATTTTTCGTGTCGCGTTTCCCTCTTTTTGGTCGAGAGAGACTGTGATGGTCGGGCTGCACTCCTTTTTCTTGGTCCTGCGGACTGTGCTTAGTGTTGTTGTCGCGAAACTGGACGGGAGACTGGCTAGGGACCTTGTGGGTATTTATTTGATCTGTCGATGGTCGTGTTCATGCTGATATGTGGACATGTATTGGATATCAGGTCAGCGCGAACGGTAAAGGGTTCCTGAAAGGCTTGGGCCTGTGGTTCCTTTTAGCAATACCAAGCACACTCACGAACTCTCTAGTGAGAGCCTGTTTTCACATCTATTCCTTTTGTGGCTCATCGTCGTTTCTTCATAGATCCGTCACCTGCAATCAAAACTATCCCTCAATCTACGGACGCGCTTGACACGCTATATTCACGATCTGTATCTCTCTTCGGCGCCTGATCTGCGGTTCTATCGTTCGGGCCTGGAAGGAGTGGACCAATATCTCACTGCCGATATCGACGCCTGGTCTGAATCCTTGTCGGTTTTATAGTCAGTACCTTCTGATTCTCGGGTACTCCAACGTTCGACTGACAATGTCCCAGTGGAAACGTACTGAAACCCTCGCTTGATCTTATTCTCTTCACGAGCCAGCTTTCTCGTTCTCTCGGACTCCGCGGAACGACCCTGTTATTTATCAATTATTACGCCACTGTATTGTTGCTGAGGGCTGTCACGCCCGCGTTTGGCCGGTTGGCCGCGATGGAGGCCAAGCTCGAGGGAGAGTACAGGGCGGGCATGGGCAGGGTAGGTCGAGAAGCAGAGGAGATCGCGTTCGTACTATCTATAACTTCAGGAGATGCCGTTCGCTACGCTAACCTTCACGCGATAGTTTCTATGATGGCGGAGCTCGTGAACGCGATATTTTGACGCGGGCATACTTGAGACTGATGAAACACGTCAATTCGATATACAAAGTTCGTTTGTTTGTGACGCGTCCCCTTGCATGAGTTTGGCTTACAAGTGTGCATAGATCCGCATCGCATATGAATGGACGGAAGATTATGTGATCAAATACCTCTGGTCAGCCGCGGGATATGGACTCATCGCCGTCCCGCTATTGTACACTCGGACGAAGCAATCTCTTGGTGTTCAAACCGACAGTTCGAAGACGGTTAGACCCGTTAATGCTATTGCTGGAAGGACGGAGTGTAAGTCAGCTGTGCACAACGAATCTTCTCGAGGCCGTCTCATTTTCGACCGCTAGCGTATGTTTCAAATCGCCGATTACTTTTGTCTCTCGCAGACGCGGGTGGTCGACTGATGTATGCCTATAAGGATCTCCTCGAGCTGGCAGGCCTAACGACACGATTATATACCCTGTTGTCGTCGTTACACGACCTGCCTCCGCTACTTGGACATACTGTAAGACCAACCGATGATATCCTGCTCACCCATGTGGATGTTGCAGTACCTCATACAAATATCTCGGAATCTGCAACAGACGATGCCGGCGAGCTACGCCCAAGTAAAAGCCGAACTTCCT
The DNA here is from genome assembly GCA_018851325.1 of Termitomyces sp. DKA19. Lineage (NCBI taxonomy): Eukaryota > Fungi > Basidiomycota > Agaricomycetes > Agaricales > Lyophyllaceae > Termitomyces > Termitomyces sp. DKA19. The sequence goes on from JABCKS010000075.1 coordinate 16,380, forward strand.
TTCCTCTCGTCAAAAACCTCTCGCTCGCATTAAAAGACGGTGATCATCTGATGATCACAGGAAGTAATGGGGTCGGCAAGACAGCTGTTGCCCGGGTACTAGCGGGCCTGTGGGCGCCACAAGGAGATGGCGCAGATGTGAGACTTCCCGCAGATGGAGATGATGGTCGTAAGGCAATCTTCGTGGTTCCACAACGGGCATATATGGTCACGGGGAGTCTCCTGGACCAGATAATTTATCCACATTCCTACCCTGAATATCTGGAATCGGGAAAGACAGAAAAGGATCTCATGGAAATCTTGGAAAAGGTATTCTTGGCTTACCTACCAGAACGAGAAGGTGGCTGGACGACGAGAAAGGAATGGAGGGATGTGTTAAGTGGCGGTGAGAAGCAGAGAGTGTGTCTCCACATATGCACTTTACTTCCAATTTCTTCGACTGACGACAGTTCTATAACACAAGATGGCGATGGCCCGCGTTTTCTATCATCGGCCTCGCTTCGCAGTATTAGATGGTATGACTTGGCAAACCCAACTATCAGGTTTGATTAATCTCCTTCCAGAGTGCACCAGCGCCGTTTCGAGCGACGTTGAAGGTCGTATGTATGAGCATGCGAAGGCTTTGGGAATCACCCTTATCACTATTTCACTACGGTATGTGAGACTTGCGTGCTCGCAATGTTACGGGATCTAATAACTTCAGTCCTTCGTTGATGAAACATCACACTCACCTCCTCATCCTCTCGGGCGAAGGTTCTGGCGGATGGACACTTACGCAGGTCGGAACTGCAGAGGAGAGAATGGGCATCGATCGCGAGATCAGCTCTCTTGAGAGCAAGCTAGCAGACGTTGAGAAGTGGGAGGAAAGAATCAAGGAACTAGATGTACTACTATCCATACAAGAACTTGTGTAATAGAGCAGGATTAGTCGTGCTGAGATCTCACGTTTCCAATATACTTTTGATTATCTCCTATACCCGCTGGAGCCTTGCCTATGTCGGGCTTCTACTATATTAACAGTACAGTGATATGACAATTTTTATGATGCATTTGCTCGTTGTGTCCACTCGATCGCTTTTTGTTTCACGGTTTGTGCACCATCTTCATCTCCAAGCTTTCGTTCCAATTCAAGCCATTTCTTGAAGAAAGCTCTGTGACAAAAAATAAGCACAAGTTTCAAAGGAAATAGCGATCGGACGAACTTGGCTTTATGACTTGTCATCTTAAGGGTGAACACTCGGTCGAACAAATTTCTATGGGTGCTGTCTGAGGAAAAAGTGCACAGGCTAATTGAAAATATGCTTACCGCAGGCTTTGTATGTCACCTTGGCCGGCCTCCATATCCATATATACTGACCATAGATCCCATCTTTTGGGATGCGACTCGACAATACCTTCGAACAACGTCTTCCCACGTTCTGCTTCTCCTTGCTTGTATTCAAGCTGGGCAAATTTGGAAATAGTCTTCAGGTCTGACGAAGAGGTTGAATGAATTCAGTTGACACCCAGAACACAAGACACATACGCTTTCGCTTATCAAGACTTTGCAGGCTGCGAGGAAGGAGTTTCCTCGCCTCTTCCAGATTGCCCCTTCGAAGGTAGTGTTCACCGAACAGTGTCCAGACTTTGGAACTTCGGCCAAACTTTTTGCAGGTGCGCTTGAATTGTTCTTCAGCTTTCTAAACCAATATGTTAAGATCTCCCCGAATGAAAAATCATTCAACAAACCTCGAATTTGTCTGCTTCGTCAAGAATCGAGGCAAGCCGAAGATGAATGGTCTTAGAATCATTAGACCTTGCAGCTTCTTTAAAGGTAGATTCCAATGTTTCGTCTGTGCCATAGACGTTCTCCAAATTCAACAATGCTATCCAAACGTTGAGTCGCTCTTGCTCCTCGCGGAAACTGATTGTTCGAATTGCGCGTCGAGCAATTTCTCGAGCCTTGTCTATCTCAGACAGCTGGAGTTGGAAGGACATGTATTGGATCCAGAGGTACGACGAATTCGGCGAACCTAGAAGAATACGCTCGAAGTCTGCATTAGATTCAGGTGTTTTAGTGTGCATGTCAGCCGTTAGATCATGCTCGATTTCTTTCCGCTTGCGTCGTTTCTTCTTGCTTGATGAAACTTCAAGATCGGATTCATCAGATGATGTGTCAGGATTAGACTCATCCTCTGTTCGAAGTTGCGTGCTTGACCATTGAAAGCCATCTGCGAGCTCGAGAGAAGGAACGGGAAGTATCGGTGGTAGTTTGGACTGTTTGAAATCGCTAGACTTGACTTGTACATTAGAATCAATGTCGACGGCCATGGTATCGTCGTTGTCATCTTCGCTATCTTCGCTTTCACCAACGTCACTAGGTTGTGCATCCTGGATTACATCGTCTTCAATTACCCCAAGAGATTCCCCATCGTTCGACACATCCACATTCATTGCTGAATCATGATTATCGAAGTCTTCCTCCACAAAGTTGGAAGGTTTCAGACTTAGAGAAATCTTGTTTTTCTCGACTTTTTGAATTGCAGCTTTGACGCGATCACCCTCACGAAATCCACGAAGCGCGACAGCAACGTCGGCATCTTTATTGTCAGAGAGCTGTTGTATATCGGCCGATGTTGGTATCTGAAGCCAACTTGATGACACACCTGAGACTTGTGGCAGAGGCCCGTAAGCTTTGAATTTTCGATTTGGATGAAAAGTCCATAATCCTCGATTCTTTTGACGACTCCTTCGACTTTCTGGCCGATTTGAAGATCTCCTATTGATAATTGTGATGGATCTTTTCGAGCGCCGCTTCTGAACGACATTTCAATCTTCTTCGTAGCGGGATCAACACTGTCCCGAAACATACACATATCGCAATTGGGGAGACATATTGAAACTCACCTCAAAATTCGGCCTTTCACCACCTGATTGACAGTGAACTTATCTTTCCATTCTTTCACATACTGAGATTCGTCAGCAAGACCATCAAGTAGACATCGTCAAAGACCAACATCGTCAAAGAGTTCTCGAATTTGTACGCGAGCGTCGAGGTCTCGTCCCAATGTGACGAAAAGGCCATGTTCTGCGACGCTTTTGATGAAGCCTCGCAATGTTTCTCCTGGATGTAGGTCACTTATGTCACATATATCTCGATCGATAATTGTCTTGACTTGATCAGGATACAGTTTCGAATGACGTGTGGAAAGCGAGAGCTGCTTTCTACCTCGGTCGATCCCGATGACCGTCGCCTTGATGAGAGAGTCAATGGGGGGAAAGGGTACACCTGATTCATAGTCGTCACAAGTGTCCGTTGGATGGAGAATTCCACCGATATGAGAATGGAGTTTAATCAATGTTCCGTTTCTGGTGTGTTGGGTGACGCGTCCGCCAACCAGTTGCCCAATGATCACGGTGTCAATCGATAAAGGTCCCTTCAATGACTGCGCTACTTTGGCCTTGGGCTTGCTTGCAACAATGACAAAACCTTTCTCTGTATTACGGGTGACGACCACCAGATCCTCCAATGAATCGCCACTCTTAAGAGAAGCACAGAGTTGCGTCACAGATATGCTTCGATAATTTGCCAAATTTTTGAGAGAAATCAAGGCTCGAACCTGGGTAGGTTGAAGGGTAAGGACTACGTTATCCTTGTGGATTTCAGATACTGTCCCCCGTACAATGTTACCGATTTCAACTGTGCTGATATCTGTCGCCACTGTCTTGAAATTGGTGGAAGCTTGACGGATACTAGCAATAATCCGAGCGTGCTCAGGTTCTGTAGCTATGATGCGTACTTTGACAACTCGACCCACAGGGAATGCATCTGCTAGCTTGTGGAGAGAGGTTTCGCTGGGGAAAAGGAAATGTCAATACATGACCTTGCGATCTAATAATGACCCCTCTACCTGGCTTCCTTGATCGGGACAATCGCTTTCAAGTTGTTGAAAAATTCCACCAACATATGCTTCTCATACACTTTGAAGACGACGGCATGTGTTACGACCCCAACCTTTGCGTCTTCAAACGCAGAAACCAGCGGAAGTGATGACTCAAGAAGCGTTTTCTTAGCGGTCAAAGATATCCTCTTGCGTTCTGTGTCAACTACAAGAACCTACAGAAGTGAGCAGCGTAGTTTCCTGACAGATGCCTTGATACGTACCCGGCATTTGATACTAGCTCCAATTTTGAAACGCTTAGACGGATGTTTCAAGGTAATATCCGCATAATGGTTTGGCCAAACGACGCCATCTATATTACCAGAAAGTGAAACAAAGAGGCCAGTCTCGGTGAGCTTTTTGATGGTTCCTTTGACCACTTCACCAACTTCAACATCTGCAATCTGCAAGAACTTCTGTTCAATTATGGATGGCTTGAAAGACAGCTGCAAGAGACCATCGAAGAGGAAGTAACCTAGGACACGGGCCCGATGGAAGGCGCCTATCTTCCAGGGTCCAGAGGACGAGAGAGATGGGACGTGTTCATCGGAAATGTGGGATATCTGACGTTTGATTTCAGTTAGGGTACACGATCAATATGCGTCACATACATGAACGAAACCTTCTAACCCGGGTTGCACCTCCACAAAGACCCCACGTTCAGATTCAAGCTGTGTGACTTTGACAGCATCCAAAATTCGGCCAATCGGAAAAGCCTCCTGTAATTTCAACTCTCCTTCCTGTCGGGGTTTCAGAGTAAGAATATGATCCACGAGAGCCAAAGCAAATCGCGGAGGGCTGGATGAGTAGTCATACAGTACTCTGGCCTTGATCTTCTTGCCAACTTTGTACACTTTTTCGGAAACATCATGTTGGAGGTGAACCCGGTCGATAGTTCCGTCAAAGAAGCCCAGTATTTGGAGGTTTAGACCATTCGAGGAGACCGCAGTGATCAGAGATTGGACTAAGACCCCTGGAAGAACCGAAGAGGCATTTGTCACTTCTGAGAGCTAAGCGAAAAGACATCGTTAACCATAGTCTTTTTCTTTCAAGAATTATAAATGAGGGTACATACACACGAGGAAGAAAAAGTAGATTGGTTGGCGACGACGTGACAAATACGGCCATTGTTGGACATTTTGGTCACTGTAACGTCAAGCAGTTGTCCCGAGTAGAGCTTGCTGTTACCCGATGGGCCCGGTGCAGCATCTTTGAAAGATAGAAAACCATCAACATCCGGTATTCCCAGATCAAGAGTGTAGCCATGGTCTTCAGTACTCTTCACTGCAGTAGATAGGGTCTAAGTTTATAAAAAGATGTCAGTGCATACCTTGTCAATGTCAATGGAGTCATGTACTCACAAAGCCTGTCTTGAGGTCCGCTTTCTGGATACCAGCATTAACACGCTCTGGAAGAAGACTTAGCTCCACTCTACGGCTAGACTTTACAATCTCATCCCGAGATTTTGCAATCACAGAGACATTGGTCGAGCCATGCGCATAGACAGCTGTAACCACACCCCGAACATATTGGCCTTCACAAAATAGATCTGATAAAGTAGGGACACGAGGCTTGGATATTCGTTCATCATCTTCCTCTTCAGACAATTCTTCTGCTAAATCTTCTGCCGCTTCTGCTTCTAGAAGCGCTGTGAGCTGAGTGGAAATATTTGTGAGAGGGACATGCGCAAAAAGCTGATTCGGCAATGATAGAATCAGGGCAAGGGGCTGGATGGAAACAATTTGACCAAGGATTTTCATGCCAACATTCATTCGCTGCGGGATGCCACTTGAAAAGATGACTTCACGAAAAAAACGGATCTAGCACACCTTGTAGTTAAGATGCTCGATACGAATTTTGTCATTTTTATCTCCAACAAGTTTCTTAACGTCAGATTTTCTGTTCCTCTTCTTTGCGGCCTTGTGCTGAGTTTCAGCGTCCTAGAAGAATATGAGTCCAACAATTCCAATTGAGGCATAGAAAGACACACCGCGAACAACTCCTCGTTAGCTTCTTTGGCAGCCTCTGCTCGTATCGCTTTGACTTCTACAGGTGTAAATGAAGTCCCACCACCACGAGGGAAATCCACTTCTTCTGCAACCAGGTTGGAGGTAGTGAACGAAGTATTAGATGGCTGTGCATCGGAAATCCTGGATTTCTTGGATTTATGTGGCGTTGAAGACTCCTCCTCCAAGGTGCGCTTCTGTGCAACCATCCTATCTCTGGAAGGCGGAGGATGTATTAAGGACTTTGCTGGACGCGTGCCAGAGATTTTTCTGAATTGATCGCGGACAATTCGAATTAGGTAAAATCCCCAGAGCTTACATCATCAATATCGTGTTCATCCACTTTCTACTAGCAAGGTCAATACGATGGGTATGTTCCTTCTCGCTTCATCATCTGATTCACTTTAACTATTCTATTTCATACAGATTATCAGGTATGCTTTGCTTTTTATAAGTGCGCGGTTTTATCGCTCATGTCTTACAGAATCGAGTCGGGTCGAAATTTGGTGGAGGCGGTGTTGCGGGAGCCTCAGAATCCAACGTTGACAGACGCGAGCGTCTACGGAAGCTTGCTCTCGAGACAATAGACCTTGCCAAAGTAAGTTTGAACCGTCTTTCCACGGACGGTGTTAATTGTATCTTCATGTAGGATCCTTATATCCTTCGCAACCATCTTGGATCTCTAGAATGTCGTCTATGCTTGACACTCCACACAAATGAGGGCTCCTACCTTGCTCATACTCAAGGCAAAAAACATCAAACCAATCTTGCTCGTCGAGCTGCCCGTGATGCAAAGGACTCCCAGTTAATGATTGCACCCGCACAAAGCAATGTCCAACGCAAAGTTTTTCTCAAAATCGGTCGCCCCGGTTATCGGGTCACCAAAGTTCGCGACACTGATACTGGAAAGGAGGGGATGATGGTTCAAGTTCATTTGCCACAAATCAAAGCCAATGTTCTTCCTCGTCGTCGTTTCATGAGCGCATGGGAGCAGAAAAGAGAGCCACCAAATAAAGCCTACCAGTATCTGATTGCACGTTGGTTCTTTGGATAATTGTGATTACCATTCTCACCCCTTGCCAGGTTGCAGCAGAACCTTACGAGACAATTGCATTCCGTGTTCCTGCCCGTGAAATCGAAGACGAGTCAGACGATGCCGGCTACTGGAATTGGTCACATTGGGATCCCGATACCAAACAATATAGCTTCCAATTTATGTTTCGTCTTAACTATTAGTTATTCTGTATGTTCCACTGCCCCACGTCACCATGGTGTTGTACTTTTTATGCCATAATTGCTCAGCGCTCGCGATCTGATATCACATGTGTCAGATCCAATTATATTGGCCTACTCGATTTCAAATACAATATATTCATGGCTGATGCAAGGATTGACTACAGTTAGAAGTCACACTCTATGAAGCCGTCATTGGTGGACGCTCCGATGTGAGTGAGACAGGCTATTCTAATAGTCAATGACATTGGCATCAATTGTGCAAACGTTGGATGCTTACCACAGATGTCATGGTTGTTGTCGTAGATAACACGATCGGCCCCCGGGCTACCACCAGTATACACGAAGCCCTTTTCAAGAGGATATTCGAAGAATGTGCCCGAGCAGCGAGGGAAGTCGAATCCCTGACACCGTCTCTTTAGTAAAAGATCAAGATGACTTACATCACTTCACCTCAAAATCATGATACACATGCGGGTACCCACTATATATTGCAAATCTGTTAGTAAGGACACAATGTTTTCCAAAAACTAACAACTTGCTTGGCTCCACCAGTTTCCGCTTCCGCTACGGCTCTGCTGATGTCGCTTGCAGTATAGGAAACATCTGCGGGTATAATTTGACTTGAAGCTACGAAATATGAAATTTACAGCACAAACCTGCACAAGTACAGCCCCCAGCTTGGCGTTTAATCACCGAGGCTTGTACAATGAAGGGGAGGCAAGACAAAAGCAGGAACTTGGATATACAAGTTTGCATGTCTGATGTCTGTCGAGGGTAACAACTGCTGGTTAAAGGGCCAACTTCCAGGCCCCTTCTTATATGGCTGCCAGCCCAAGCTATTTTCTGGTATTGTCCCAGACCCACTAGTCGCACGTTTGTCTTATCCGCTTCTTGTCTTCTCGACAATGTGGACCATATAGATTAGCTTCACTGCACGGGTGGTCATTTCACACAGGTATCGGCGAGTCTCAATCAATACACCACTTGGTAGCGATGTCTTGACATATTTTCCCGCCGATTATCTGATGATGAAACGCATCAATCAGTCATTCCAGTAGGTACGCGAATTGCTTTGTACAGGAGAAAAGTCAATGAGTATGTTGGAGGTCTATGCTGTCACGCACACGCGAACCTTGTACACGTTCGTATACCACTGTCTGTTGTTTGGGTGGTAATTTCTGCCGAAACATGTCACGCCACACACATAAGAGATCAATGGTGTCCAATCTGATATTTGATGTGCTGAAATTAAATTTCGTGCACGTGATAACTAAGTACTGTGGAAGTAACCCTAACCCGAGTCGTGAAAAAAAGAAGTATGTAAAACAAACTTTGGAAAAGAACGTCACTACCTCGGCTAGCTCGTTCAGTTTCCTTTACTACTACCGCATCCGAAAAACAAATGGCTCGTCGTTCCGCGCCCAGTTCTGTCCCGTCATACATGCCTCATCCATCACAACGGCGCACGGTCGGCGGCCACGACGAACACCAATCCGCTTTCTCTAGGTAGGCCTGCGTCATCAAATGTGCCACGAGTTCTACCTACTGTCCATCTTAATCATTTCTGAACCAGGTTCGTCCAGACCGAACTTTTCGCACCCGAAAAACTCCCAGGAAATATCAATGTCTTCGTTGGTGTTACCATGTTCTTTGGAGGTGTATTGGCAGTGAGGACGTGGGGCGAGCTTATGATTCCTGTATGATGTGATATGCGTGTTTTTAAAAGAGGTGCGTGATTTTTTTTTGATATGTATAATATCGTCGAATGACATGAGGATTGACAGTACTTTTATCGTTTGTCGCATTTTTTTGAGTTCATGTTCGACTACTGGATATTACATATGCCTTCTCGTTATCGTCTTCATACTCTGGAAGTCGCTCAAGGGACTTGTGCGAGCCTAGGTCAACCGTTGAACGTTTGCTGTTCTTGAAGCATCGTCAATCTGTAGGGTATCCATACAATACATCAAGTTCCCTTTTCGCCGCACGAAGAACAATTTAATTGTGAGGCGGCGGTTAGTTATACTTCTTGACAAGGTCCATTATCTTGTCTTCTCGGCACTTATTCACCGGCGCAGGAGTAGAAAATGGATCTGAATGGGATGGCGTGGATGAGAGGAAGAATTATGAGCAAGTAATAACTCAATCACACTCCTTCATACAAACAGAATGAAAGGGTCTGCTGCTGTACACCCGTTTGCAACACTTAGGATGGATAGCCATGAATCTGCTACATATTCACCTTTTCGTGGTGACGCATCATTTGTCAGGGCTCAAGGTCGAGTTCACGGCATGAAGTTGTAGACGGGGGCTACTGATTGTATCGAGTTGGGCATAACGGTGTATGCACTTATTTTTATTTGGCTCCATTCATTTGGAATCATTCCACACTAAGGCTCGATACACCGTAACCAAAAACTTGCATTCAGTGTTGATCTTTGCCTGCCTTGGAAACATAGCTGACCTATCATTGGTTTCTTGACCTAGTACCAAAGAAAACAACAATGGCCTTCGATTCTCCACCACCAACAGACGGAGGATTATCTTCGAATATGAGCCTGTTTTCCCATCCTTCAGTTATATCCAGGCAGACTCTCAGAACGTGATCTACGAACACCTCATCGTGAATCATCTTTAGGAACAAACATGTGTCATTGCCAGAACTCCTATGGGCGTTGTGATCACGCCCTGCGTAACTTCTTTTGCGGAATGTATCCCGGCTGCAGGATACACAGTGGGAATCATTCCTTTCTAAATAAGCTGGTGGGATCCGCGTTGATAGCGACAACACTCAGGCAGATGTACTAAGACTTGAGTTCTCCTCAGTCTTCGGGTCCTCGAGTTCGGGATCGAGCGAGCGAAATTGTCCCCCTTTGTGCACCTGAGCGTCCAAAGGGGTTCCCTTTAGGCTTCCAGTTTCATGGTGGTTGGACTAGTTCGTTGCTAGTCTCCGTCTTCTTCGTAGCGGGAGATGCAGGTCCTCATGCCGACCTTGTTTTTGTTCTCGAACACGTGTGACTTGACGAAACGATGAGGCAGAATAATGATAAGTCGGAAGCATTGGGAGTGTTCGACGCACCTGGCCCCTGCTGAGACATTCGTCGTGGACACAGTTGTCATTGCCCGGGAGAGGGAGGATACAAGTATCTTTCATACCCTGAGTGCCAACAGCTTTCAACCTATGAGCTTCTCTTACAACCCCCTCTTATCTTCCTATCCCGGAAATCCTCTCCTATCGAATCTTTTGGTGTGCCCCATGTTCTAGGTTTTTATTCCTAGGCTTTCATAGCCCTGCTTGATCCCTTCCCCCAGTTAATTAATACGATCGCTTGACGCAAAGACATTGTGTTCGTGTGCAAGTGAAGTATCCTCTCATGGATTTAAAGGAATACCCTTTGACAGGTTCGTATATTACTCCCGCTGTTTGGTTGGTAAGTTCTCCAGAGACCTAAAATGAGAAGTTGTCACGCCACGCACATAAGAGATCAACGTTCGACGGTCAACTTTGGAAGCGTCACTCGCGATGAAACCTTCGCTGCCTCGAGAGATAGACAAATCCTACCCGCTAAAAATAATCCAGTTCATACGCTTTTGGGATCGTGGATTTTTCCAACGGCAGGGTAATGTGACGTCAAAGGTGGGATGGGACACCGAGGATGATCAAGTCGGTGGAAATATTTCCATTTTGCAGGATTGAAATCAGATGCATGTTTTCAAAGTCATTGGCCATTATTACCGACAAATCACTGGCGTGGTCGTGCATGAACGTTGAACGCTGAGCGGAAGGTTCTCGTATATATGTGCCCTACGAAACTGCTACGAAAGCGTGCGAGAGCCGCCACCGCTAGTCTCATCCTGGCCCAAGATACTACAGCAGTGATCCTCAGGGGGATACATATACGAAAAACCTTCGAGGAGTCCTATCAAGTACACTGGCTAGCCAGGTAACTCATCAAGTACCAGAGATCACGCAATTCGATTACTGAGCTATGTTGCGCTCTTCTGCTCCTCTTTGCTTGATTGCAATCATTTCGGTCGATGTTACATACCATACCATGAAAGAAGTTTCTGCTTGTATGCTGCTCGTATATTTCACGTGAGTGTCAAAGGTCCCAGACGAACTCAGTAACACTGAGAAAACGCTATAAGTAATCAAAATGAGCAAAGAATAGCCGTTGTTATATGTACATCTCAAGACTGATAACCCCTCCACGAATACATCTGAGACTTGCAAAAGTACCGGTTATTCAACGGTATGATATCGTATTCCTGCAAGTATTTGGTCCGTTCATATATCATGGTATCATGGGTCTCATACATCATTGGCTGAATTCGGCACGTTGGTGGGTCCACTTCGAAATGGAAGAATGTAGACCATATGCGTATGTTTCTCAAAATGGCATGAGTTTCCGCAAAACGAATCAAATGCCTATTTTCATTTCATAAGTACATATGGTAAATGTCAATGACAGGTCTCTCAGCCAAGGCAGCCTAGGGAATCATCACGGTCATTGGCCCCCGCCCGTGTGATCAGAGGCCGGGTCTCCTTTCAAAATAATCATAGCCGTCATGTATATCGCTGAGAAAACAGAGTACTAAAATGTTACAAAATCCCACATGCTGTCGTAGTTTCCTTCGCTCCGTCATGATAAGAGCATACTCTTCCTTCTGGACGCAACTTCTTGAATTTATTAATCAAAGTAGTACATTAAAATCTACTATTAATAGAAAGGCTCTATCACGCACGGATACTGTAAGTACAACGAGATATGAAGACCTCGATAAAATGGGCAGGAGACGAAGAAAGCAGGTACATAGCGTATGTGTGAGAGCGAAAAGACTGACAAAAAATTGTATGACAGGGTATATGGCAATCGGATCTGTCCGTCTGTAATGTGAGTAAGAATCGTACAGATACAAGATAGAAGGGAAAAAGAGGCTTGTCGACCAGTGAGCAGTGCATAAAAAACTCGTCTGTACGAGCCATTTGATGACCATATGAACGATAAAGTCAGTATTCAATTCGCCGCTTGCTCAAGACCTTTTTCTGCGATTTCTCCGGCTTGCGGACAGACAAAGTTTCGAGTGAGGGTACATTATACGTTGGTGTCGGCTCGAAGGATAAAGGCTGAGAGGGCAAGACACCTAGTAAAGTTGGTTGTGGAACCGCCTGGGCACTACTACGCTTCCGAAGCTTGCGGCTCTGAGACATCTGGATGTCCTCGGCACGCAACTGGCTTGCGATATAAGGATCCATCGCCACAGGGATGTCTGGAGGCGAGAATGGACCCAATTGAGGCTGCCAGGCATGATGACCTAGATGGCGAGGGGGTGGTTGGGGTTGGGGTTGGTGACGTGGAGCGACAGGTTGAGATGTCTGCAAGGGTGTAGGCATGACTAGACGTTTAGGAAGATGGTGAAGTGGGAGAGTATCCCTCGGATATCGCGAGATAGTAGACTTTGAACCACTATGGGTGGATTGGCCCGAACGGTTATCTAGTCCAAGTGTGTCATCGTTGAGCTGTGTCTGGCCTTGGACAGGTTGAAGGACCTCAAACGAGGGCGATACAGGAACAAACGCAGGAAGTCCATTGTTGTCGACCAAGAGCGGTCCTCGGGGGACGTTGTCAATCATCGGTGGTATATTGTATTGATGGAGATGCCCAGCTTGTACGGGCATGATACCACTTCCAGAAGGAACTGCATGATCATACTTTGCATTTGGCGGTCGTGATGAGCGACGTTTTTCATCAGATCTAGGAATTTGCTTCTGCAAAGCTTGCATACGGGGAGGCAACCGGTTATTGCTTTGGTGATGGTGACGAGATCCGGGGGAAGCACGAAAGTCTGGCATATTATTAATGGGGGACCCCGGATAGTATTGCAGTTCTTTGACAAACTGACTTGTTTGCTTGCGGCCGTCTAGATCATAGCTCAGTTCCTTCTCTTCCTCATAGCTGGAAGTAGGGGGAACAAAGGGTCCGAGATTATTTGGACTTCCCATATACTGGTCTGTCGGTAAGGCCGAATACTCGGGAGGAGAGTTTCGAGGACGGGTCGAGAGGAGGCTACCATCAAGGCGCGCCCGCTGGGTATCATGATTGATAGGAATATATTGGGATGAAGAGAAATGCGGCTGAGTTTGAAGCCGGCCATGTGGCGGAGGCTGAGGTTGAGGTTGATAGCACGAGTGATGTTGCTGTGGAGGCCACCCTGGAGCACTGGAAGGGGCTGTTGTTGGTGCCATACTTGAGTCAAACTGCTGATAGAAGTTATGAGGCAGGATTTGACCAGGAGAAAGATTCAAAGACACGCCGGCCGGCACAAATGGGACACTCGCAACGTCCGATAGATTGCGTCTGTGTGATCGCTGCAATTTATATCAGAAATCGAATGTTGCCAGAGCTGGGAGGAAAGCGTCACTTGAATTCGCTCCTGCATTCTGTCTCGTTCCTTTGGCCTGGATATGGGTAACTGTATAATGATATTAGAATAAGACAGACACAACGATGACTTGGTCATACCTGATACTGGCTACCAATGTTGTGGGGGACGTTGATCTCAGATGGTTTCTGACTCGTTGATTTATGTATCGCTTCGTATGGACCACCATGATGCAGGGATAGACCAACAGGGTTGCTTTCATCTAGCTCATCTATACGATCCAGCTCGCTTGCACGCATGGCTAACCCGCCAGCGATGCGACGAGAGGCTAGCGGTGGAGGTTTGAAATCAGCAGTAGCGCTAACAGACCGGCGTGACAGAGTAGGCCTGCTGAGGGACACGTTCATATCTGGTGCTGTGACATTGCGAGCAGGAACCGGACGAGGAGTCATATTACGAGAAGGAAAGGGATCTGGAGAGACATTGCGGGCAAGGTCAACCTCCGCCAAGACAGTTTCAGGTGGTGACCTCCGCCAGAACATGGTCAGTGTCTTTTTCTTCTTCTGGACTTCTGGTGGCCATCGCAGATGGGAAGATTTGTCGGAATGAGAGTCTGTGGATGTTGGAGGCGTGGAGAGGGTTGTGGACGTGTGGTTTGAGGAGGAGCTGGATTCGTGGGTAGTGGAGCTGTGGTCGTCAGAGAACATGGGTGGTTGGCGGGACCACGGGGTGGCAAAGAAGGGATGGGCGTGGGGGTCTGATGAAAAGGCAGGATCATCGTAGGCCTGGTCGGCGTGCATCGGCTGGGAAAGTTCTCTGCTGGCGTGAAATGGGTCATCAGACCAACTTGCCGTTCTTCTGTGCCCGTACATATATACCATAGGCGCCCAAATCAACCCTATCAATTCGCATGCCACAACCTCCCAGTGGCCATTCCAGCCCGCTACCGCAGCAGCCCGTGGTATCCGATAGTTCTTCTGCCAAAATATGGTCACTTTACGTCGCAGAAGCGGACAGGCAAGGCCGTGCCCTGGCCAGCTCCTGGAAGGGCGACATGGACGCGCTATTAATCTTTGTACGTGTCATCGGGTCTTCTCCACGAGTCGTCTGATCCTC